>NNCF01144695.1:0-16626 GCA_002313205.1 Laupala kohalensis | reverse complement strand
CGGAATCTAGGTCAATTCGTCTGACGGAATCTAGGTCAATCCCTCCGTCGGAATCTAGGTCTATTCATCTGTCGGAATCAATTTCAACCGTTCACTCGGATTCTAGGTCATACCAACGGTCGGAATCTAGGTCAATCCATTTTTACGAATTTAGGTCAATTCATCAGTGGGAATTTAGGTCAATTTTTACTTCGGAATCTTGGTTAATTGATCCGTCGGAATCAAAGTAAATCGATCCGTCGGAATCTAGGTCAATCTATCCATCGGAATCTAGGTTAAATGATCTGTAAGAATCTAGGTCAATCCATCAGTACGAATATAGGTCAACCCATCTGTCGGAATCTAGGTCAATCCATCTGTCGGAATCCAGATCAATCAATCGGTCGGAATCTAGATCAATCCATCTGTCCAAATCAAAGTCATTCCATCCATCGAAATCTAGCTCAATCTATCCATCCGAATCTACGCCAAATCATCTGGCTGAATCTAGGTCAGTCGATCCGCTGGAATCCAGGTCAATCGACTTATCGGAATCTAGATCAATCCGTTTGTCGGAATTAAGATCAATCTATCAGTAGGAATCTAGGTCATTATATCAGTTAGAATCTAAGTCAATCGATCCGTCCGAATCCATGTCAATCCATCTTTCGGAATCTTGGTAAATCAAACCCTAGGAATCTAGGTCATACCATCTGTCGGATTCTACGTCTAGCCATCTCTCTGAATCTACGTCAATTTATCCGTCGGAATTTGGATCAGTCCATCCTTCGGAATCTAGGTCAATTGACCTGTGCGAATCTAGGTCAATCCATCTGTCGGAATCTAGATCAATCGATCCGTCGGAATCTAGGTTAATCGATCCGACGGAATCTAAATCAATCGTTTTGTCGGAATCTAGGTCAATGCATCCGTCGAAATCTATGTAAATTGATCCGTCCGAATCTAGATCAATTCATTGGTCGGAATCTAGGTCAATCGTTATCTCGGAAACTTGGTCAAACGATCTTCCGTCAGTATCTAGGTCAATTGATCTGTCGGAATCAAGGTCAATCGATCCATCAAAATCTAGGTCAATCCATCTGTCGGAATCTAGGTCAATCCATCTGTCGGAATATTGGTAATTCGTACCCTCGGAATCGACGTTAATCCATCTGTCATAAATCTAAGTCAATCGATCCCTCGGAATCGAGGTCAATCCATCTGACGGAATCTAGGGAAATCCATCTGTTTGAATCTAGGCCAATCGATCCGTCGGATTAAAAGTAAATCGAACCGTCGTATTCTAGGTTAATCTATCTGTCGGAATCAACGTCAATCCATCCATCAGAATCTGGGTATCTATCCGTCCGAATCTACGTCAATCCATCTGTCGAAATCTGTGTCAATTGATCCTTCGGAATCTTTGTCAATCAATCCGTCGGAATCTAGGTCAATCTATCTGTCGGAATCTAGGTCAATCCATTTGTCGGAATATAGGCCAATCCATCTGTCGGAATCAAGGTCAATCAATCCATCGGAATCTAGGTCAATCTATCCGTCCGATTCTACGTCAACCTATTTGTCAGAATATAGGTCAATCGTGCCGTCGGAATCTAGGTTAGTCGCTCCGACGGAATCTAAATTAATCGATTTTTCGGAATCTAGGTCAATGCCATCATCGAAATTTATGTCAATCAAATTTCAGAATCGAGGTCATTTTATCCTTCGGAGTCTAAGTCAATCCATCAGTCAGAAACTATGTCAATCGATACGTCGGAATAGCGGTCAATCTATCTGTCAAAATCTAGGTAAATCCATCTTTCGGAATCAAAGTCAATCCATCCATCGGAATCTATGTTAAAGTATCCGTCCGAATTTACGTCAATCCATCTGTCGGAATCTAGGTCCATCGATCCGTCTGAATATAGGTCAATCGATCCGTCGGAATCTAGGTCAATCGATACGTCGTAATCTAGGTGAATCCATCTGTAAGAATCTAGATCAATCCATCTGTAAGAAGCTAGGTCAATCCATCAGTACGAATATAGGTCAATCCATCTGTCGGAATCTTGGTTAATCCATCTGCCGGAATCCAGATCAATCAATCCGTCGGAATCTAGGTCAATCCATCTGTCGGAATCAAAGTCAATCCATCCATCAGTATTTAGGTCAATCTATCCGTCTGAATCTACGTCAATCCATCTGTCGGAATCTATGTCAATCGATCCCTCAGAATTTAGGTCAATTATCTGTCGGAATAAACGGTGAATCCATCTGCCGGAATCCAATTCAATCAATCGCTCGGAATCTAGTTCAATCCTTCTGTCGGAATCAAAGTCTATCCATACATCGGAATTTAGGTTAATCTATCCGTCCAAATCTACGTCAATCCATCTGTCGGAATCTAGGTCAATCGATCCGTCGGAATCAACGTTTATCGATCAGTCGGAATCTAGGTCAATCGATACGTCGGAGTCTGGGTTAATCTATCTGCCAAAATCTAGGTGAATACATCTGTCGGAATCTAGGTCAATCCATCAGTCGGAATCAAGGTCAATCAATCTNGGTTAATCTATCTGTCAAAATCTAGGTGAATACATCTGTCGGAATCTAGGTCAATCCATCAGTCGGAATCAAGGTCAATCAATCTGTCGGAATCAAGGTCAATCCATCTGTCGGAATCAATGTCAATCAATCCATCGGAATTTAGGTCAATCTATCCGTCCGAATATACGTCAATCCATCTGTCGGAATCTAAGTCAATCGATACGTCGTAATCAAGGTCAATCTATATGTCTAAATCTAGGTGAATGCATCTGTCGGAATCTAGGTCAATCCATCTGTCGGAATCAAAGTCAATCAATCCATCGGAATCTAGGTCAATTTATCCATCCGATTCTACGTCAAGCCGTCTGTCGGAATATTGGTTAATCGATCCGTCGGAATCTAGGTCAATTGATCTGACGGAATCTAAATCAATTGATTTGTCGGAATCTAGGTCATTTTATCTGTCGAAATCTAGGTCAATTGATCCGTCCGAATCTAAGACTTTTTATCAGTCGGAATCTAGGTCAATCGATATCTCGGAAACTAGGTCAATCGATCCGTCGGTATCTAAGTCAATTGATTTGTCTGAATCAAGGTCAATCGATCCGTCAAAATCTAGGTCAATCCATTTGTCCGTATCTACGATAATCCTTCTGTCGGAATCTAGGTCAATATATCCGTCTGTATCTACGTTAATCCATCTGTCGGAACCTAGGTCAAACGATACGTCGGAATCTAAGTCAATCTAGATGTCAAAATCTAGGTCAATCCATCTTCCGGAATCTAGGTCAATCGATCCGTCCGAATCTAGGTCAATCCATTAGTCGGAATATTGGTAATTCGAACCCTCATAATCGACGTCAATCCATCTGTCGAAATTTAAGTCAACCGATGCCTCGTAATCTAGGTCAATCCGTCTGTCGCAATTTAGGTCTATCCATCTGTTCGAATTTAGGTCAGTTCATTTGTAGGAATTAAGGTCAATCGTACCGTCGGAATCTAGGTCAACCGATCCCTCGGAATCTAGGTCAATTCGTCTGTCGGAGTCTAGGTCAATCCGTCTGTCGGAATCAAGGCAATCTATTAGTAGGAATAAATGTTAATCCATCTGTTATAATCTAATTCAATCAATCCGTCCAAATCTAAGTTAATCCATCTGTCAGAATCTGGGTAAATCAAACCTTCGGAATCGAGGTCAATCCATTCGTCCGAATTTAGGTCAATCCATATTTCAAAATCTAAGTCAATTTATCCTTCGCGATCTATAACAATCCATTTCGGAATCTATATCAATCGATACGTCGGAATCTAGGTCAATCTATCAGTCAAAATCTAGGTCAATCTATCTGTCGGAAGCCAGGTCAATCCACCTGTCGGAATATAGGTCAATCCATCGGTCGGAATCTAGGTCAATCCATCCTTCGGAATTTAGGTCAATCTATCCGTCCGATTCTACGTTAATCCATTTGTCGGAATCTAGGTCAATCGATCCGTCGGAATCTAGGTCAATCACTCCGACTGAATCTAAATTAATCAATTTTTCGGAATCTAGGTCAATCCATTCGTCGAATTTTATGTCAATCAAATTTCAGGATCCAGGTCATTTTAACCTTCGGAGTCTAAGTCAATCCATCAGTCGGAATCAATCCATCAGAAGTCAATCGATACGTCGGAATAGCGGTCAATCTATCTGTCAAAATCTAGATCAATCCATCTGTCGGGATCAGGGTCAATCCATCTGTTGGAATCTAGTTCAATTCATTTGTAGGAATTAAGGTCATTCGTACCGTCGGAATCTAGATCAACCAATCCCTCGGAATCTAGGTCAATTCGTCTGACGGAATCTAGGTCAATCCCTCCGTCGGAATCTAGGTCTATTCATCAGTCGGAATCAATTTCAATCGATCACTCGGATTCTAGGTCATACCAACTGTCGGAATCTAAGTCAATCCATTTGTACGAATTTAGGTCAATTCATCAGTCGAAAATTAGGTCAATCCATTCGTCAAAATCTATGTCAATCGATCTGTTCGAATTTAGGTCAATCCATCTGTCGGAGTCTAGGTCAATTCATCTGTCAGAATCCAGGTCAACCCATCCGTCGAAATCTACGTCAATTGATCCGTCCCAATCTAAAACATTTCATCACTCGGAATCTAGGTCAATCGATATCTCGGAAACTAGGACAATCGATCCGTCGGTATCTAGATCAATCGATCCGTCGGAATCAAGGTCAATCTATCTGTCGGAATCTAGGTTAATCCATTTGTCAAATAGTAGGTCAAACCATCTGTCGGAAGCTAGGTCAATCCATCTGTCAGAATCTTGGTCAATCCATTCGTCAAAATCTATGTCAATCGATCTGTCCGAATCTAGGTCAATTTATCTTTCGTAATCTAAGTCAATCGATCCCTCGGAATCTAAGTCAATCCATCTGACGGAATCTAGGTCAATCCATCTGTACGAATCTGAGAAAATCCATCTGTCGGAATCTCATTCGGTCAATCCATTTGTCGGAATATTGGTAATTCGAATCCCCATAATCGACGTCAATCCATCTGTCTAAATTTAAGTCAACCGATGCCTCGTAATCTAGGTCAATCCGTCTGTCGCAATTTAGGTCAATTCATGTGTAGGAATCTAGGTCAATTCATTTGTAGGAATTAAGGTCAATCGTACTGTCGGAATCTAGGTCAACCCATCTCTCAGAATCTAGGTCAATTCGTCTGTCGGAATCTAAGTCAATCCGTCTGTCGAAATCTTGGTCAATCCATCTCTAGGAATCAAGGTTAATCCATCTGTTAGAATCTAGGTCAATCGATCCGTCCTTATCTAAGTCAATCCATCTGTCAAATTCGGGGTAAATCGAACGTTCGAAATCTAGATTGATCCATTCGTCTGAATTTAGGTCAATCCATCTGTCGGAATCTAGGTCAATCTATTCTTCGGAATCTAAGTCAATCCTTCAGTCGGAATCTTGGTCAATCGATACGTCGGAATCTAGGTCAATCTATCTGTCAAAATCTAGGTCAATCCATCTCTCAGAATCTAAATCAATTTATCTGTCGGAATCTAGGTCAATCCATCTGTCGGAATCTAGGTCAATCCATCTGTCGGAATCTATGTCAATCGATTCCTTTGGAATCTAGGTCAATCTGTCGGAATCTAGGTCAATTTATCTGTACGAATCTAAAGAAATCCATCTGTCGGAAACTAGGTCAATCGA
The DNA here is from genome assembly GCA_002313205.1 of Laupala kohalensis. Taxonomy (NCBI): domain Eukaryota; kingdom Metazoa; phylum Arthropoda; class Insecta; order Orthoptera; family Trigonidiidae; genus Laupala; species Laupala kohalensis. Next base: position 10,874 of record NNCF01144695.1, on the reverse strand, counting down.
TCCGTCGGAATCTAATTCAATCGATCCGTCGGAATCTAGGTCAATCGATACGTCGGACTCTAGGTCAATCTATCTGTCAAAATCTAGGTCAATCCATCTGTCATAATCTAAATCAATCCATCTGTCGGAATCAAAGTCAATCCATCCATTGGAATCTATGTTAATCTATCCGTCCGAATCTACGTCAATCCATCTGGCGGAATCTAGGTCAAACGATCCGTCTGAATCTAGGTCAATCCATCCATCGGAATCTACGTCAATCTTTTCGTCCGAATCTACGTCAATCCATCTTTTTGAATCTAGGTCAATCTAACTGTCGGAATCTAGGTCAATCTATCTGTACGAATCTAAGGAAATCCATCTATCGGAATCTAGGTCAATCGATCCGTCGGATTCTAGGTCAATCTATCCGTGGCAATCAAGGTCTATCCATCTGTACGAATCTAGGTCAATTCATCATTCGGAATTTACGTAAATCTATACGTCGGTTCTAGGTCAATCAATCCGTCGGAATCAAGGTAAATCGATCCGTCGGAATCTAGGTCAATCTATCTTTTGGAATCTATGTCATTTTATCCTTAAGAATCAATGTCAAACATCAGTACGAATCTAGGTCAATCCATCTGTCGGAACAAAGTTTTATCTATCTGTCGCAATCTAGGTCAATTCATCTGTTGGAATTAAGGTACATGGATCCGCCCGAATTCAGGTCAATCCATCCGTCGGAATAAATGTCTATTGATACATCGGAATCTAGGTCAATTTATCTGTCAATATTTAGGCCAATCTATCCGTCCGAATCTGCGTCAATCTATCTGTCGGAATCTTGGTCATTCGATCCGTCGGAATCTAGGTCAATCGATCCGTCGGAATCTAGGTCAATCGATACGACGGAATCTAGGTCAATCCATCTGTCGGAATTTAGGTCAATCCATCTGTCGGAATCTAGATCATATCGTCCGACGGAATCTAGGTTAATACACCTTTTGGAATCAAGGTTAATTAATCCGTCCCAATTTAGTGTAATCCATCCGTAACAATCTAGTTCAACCCATCCGTCATTATCTAGGTCAATCGATCTGTCGGATTCTAGGTCAATCGAGCACACGGAATCAAAATCAAGCGATTTGTCGGAATCTAGGTCAATTTATCAATCGGAATCTAGGTCGTTCTATCCGTCGAAATCTATGTCAATTGATCTGTCCGAATCTAGGTCATTTCATCAGTCGGAATCTAGGTCAATTGATCTGTCGGAATCAAGGTCAATCAATCCGTCATAATCTAGGTCAATCCATCCACCGGAATCAAGGTCAATCAATCCGTCCGAGTTTGCGTCAACCCATCTGTTGGAATCTAGGTCACTCGATCTGTCGCAATCTAGGTCAGACGATCCGACGGAAACTAGGTCAATTAATCCGTCGGAATCAAGGTCAATCTATCCGTCCGAGTTTGCGTCAACCCATCGGTTGGAATCTAGGTCACTCCATCCGTCGCAATCTAGGTCAATCGATCCGACGGAAACTAGGTCAATCCATTCATCAAAATCTATGTCAATCGATCTGTCCGAATCTAGGTCAATTCATCTGTCAGAATCTAAGTCAATCGATCCCTCGGAATCTAGGTCAATCCATCTGTTGGAATCTAGGTCAATCCATCTGTTGGAATCTAGGTCAATCCATCTGTTGGAATCTAGGTCAATCCATTTGTACGAATCTGAGGAAATCCACCTGTCGGAATCTCATCCGGTCAATCCATTTGTCGGAATATTGGTAATTCGAACCGTTATAATCGACGTCAATCCATCTGTCGAAATTTAAGTCAACCGATGCCTCGTAATCTAGGTCAATCCGTCTGTTGCAATTTAAGTCTATCCATCTGTTCGAATCTAAGTCAGTTCATTTGTAGGAATGAAGGTTAATCGTACCGTCGGAATCTAGGTCAACCGATCCCTCGGAATCTAGGTCAATTCATCTGTCGGAATCTAGGTCAATTTGTCTNTAAGAGGTAGGAATGTAGGTCAGTTCATTTGTAGGAATTGGGGTCAATCGTACCGTCGGAATCTAGGTCAACCGATCCCTCGGAATCTAGATCAATTCGTCTGTCGGAATCTAGGTCAATCCGTCTGTCGGAATTTAAGTCAATCCATCTCTCTGATTCTGGGTAAATCGAACCCTCGGAATCAAAGTCAATACATTCGTCTGAATTTAGATGAATCCATGTCAGAATCTAAGTCATTTTATCCTTCGGAGTCTAAGTCAATCCATCAGTCGGAATCTAGGTTAATTGATACGTCGGAATCTAGGTCATCCTAACTGTCGGAATCTAAGTCAATCTATCCGTACGAATCTAAAGAAATCCATCTGTCGGAATCTAGGTCAATCGATCCGTCTGAATCTAGGTCAATCGATCCGTCAAAATCAAGGTCTATCCATCTGTACGAATCTAGGTCAATTTATCATTCGGAATTAAGGTCAATCCATCCGTCGGATTCTCGGTCAATCGATCAATCGCAATCAACGTAAATCGATCCGTCGGAATCTAAGTCAATCTATCTATCGGAATCTAAGTCATTCCATCTTTAAGAATCAATGTCAAACATCAGTACGAATCTAGGTCAATCCATCTGTCGGAACAAAGCTTTATCCATCTGTCGCAATCTAGGTCAAATCATCTGTCGGAATTAAGGTCCATCGATCCGCCCGAATCCAGGTTATCCCATCCGTCGGAATGTATGTCTATCGATACGTCGGAATCTAGGTTAATTTATCTGTCAAAACATAGGTCAATCTATCCGTCCGAATCTACGTCAATATTTCTGTNGAATCAAAGTAAATCAATCCGTCGGAATCTAGGTCAATCTATCTATCGGAATCTAAGTCATTCCATCTTTAAGAATCGATGTCAAACATAGTACGAATCTAGGTCAATTCATCTGTCGGAACAAAGGTTTATCCATCTGGCGCAATCTAGGTCAATTCATCTGTCGGAAATAAGGTCCATCGATCTGCCCGAATCCAGGTCAATCCAACCGTCGGAATGTATGTCTATCGATACGTCATAATGTAGGTCATTTTATCTGTCATAACATAGGTTAATCTATCCGTCAGAATCTACGTCAATATTTCTGTCGGAATCTAGGTCAATCGATCCGTCGGATTCTAGGTCAATCGATCCGTCGGTATCTATGTCAATCGATACGTCGGAATCTAGGATAATCCATCCGTCGGAATCTAGGTCAATCCATCTGTCAGAAACTAGGTCAATCCATCTGTCGGAATCTAAATCAATCCATCCATCGGAATCTTGGTCAATCTATCCGTCCATTTCTACGTCAATCAATCTGTCGAAATCTAGGTCAATTGATACGTCGGAATCTAGGTCAATCTATCTGTCAAAATCAAGTTCAATCCATCTTTTGGAATTTAGATCAATAGATCTGTCGGAATCTAGATCAATCGATCCGACGGAAACTAGGTCAATAAATCTGTCGGAATCAAGGTTAATCTATCTGTCGGAATCTAGGTCAATCCATTTGTCCAAATCTATGTCAATCCGTACGTCGGAATCTAGGTTAATCCATCTTTACGAATCTAGGTCAATTCATTTGTCNGTTAATCGATCCGTCGGAATTAGGGTCATTCGATCCGTCGGAATCTAGGTCAATCTATCAAATGGAGATTAGGTAAATCCATCATTAGGTATCTAGGTCAATTCATCAGTACGAATCCAGGTGAATCCATCTGTTGGAATGTAGGTCTATCCATGCGTCGAAATCTAGGTCAATCCATCCCTCGGAATATAGGTCAATCCATCTGTCGGAATCTAGATCATATCGTCCGACGGAATCTAGGTTAATCCACCTTTTCGAATCAAGGTCAATTAAACCGTCCAAATTTAGTGTCATCCATCCGTAACAATCTAGGTCAACCCATCCGTCAGAATCTAGGTCAATCCATCCGTCGGATTATAGGTCTATCGATCACACGGAATTTAAATCAATCGATATGTCGGAATCTAGGTCAATTTATCTGTCGGAATCTAGGTCAATCTTTCCCTCGAAAACTATGTCAATTGATCCGTTAGAATCTAGGCCATTTTATCACTCGGAATCTAGGTCAATCGATATCTCGGAAACTTCGTCAATCGATACGTCGGTATCTAGGTNATCTAAAACATTTCATCACTCGGAATCTAGGTCAATCGATATCTCGGAAACTAGGACAATCGATCCGTCGGTATCTAGATCAATCGATCCGTCGGAATCAAGGTCAATCTATCTGTCGGAATCTAGGTTAATCCATTTGTCAAATAGTAGGTCAAACCATCTGTCGGAAGCTAGGTCAATCCATCTGTCAGAATCTTGGTCAATCCATTCGTCAAAATCTATGTCAGTCGATCTGTCCGAATCTAGGTCAATTTATCTTTCGTAATCTAAGTCAATCGATCCCTCGGAATCTAAGTCAATCCATCTGACGGAATCTAGGTCAATCCATCTGTACGAATCTGAGGAAATCCATCTGTCGGAATCTCATTCGGTCAATCCATTTGTCGGAATATTGGTAATTCGAATCCTCATAATCGACGTCATTCCATCTGTCTAAATTTAAGTCAACCGATGCCTCGTAATCTAGGTCAATCCGTCTGTCGCACTTTAGGTCAATTAATGTGTAGGAATCTAGGTCAATTCATTTGTAGGAATTAAGGTCAATCGTACAGTCGGAATCTAGGTCAACCGATCCCTCGGAATCTAGGTCAATTCGTCTGTCGGAATCTAAGTCAATCCGTCTGTCGGAATCTAGGTCAATCCGTCTGTCGGAATCTAGGTCAATCCATCACTAGGAATCTAAGTTAATCCATCTGTTAGAATATAGGTCAATCGATCCGTCCTTATCTAAGTCAAACCATATGTCAAATTCTGGGTAAATCGAACCCTCGGAATCTAGGTTAATCCATTCGTCTGAATTTAGGTCAATCCATCTTTCGGAATCTAGGTCAATTTATTCTTCGGAATCTAAGTCAGTCCATCAGTCGGAATTTTGGTCAATCGATACGTCGGAATCTAGGTCAATCTATCTGTCAAAATTTAGGTCAATCGATACGTCGGAATCTAGGTCAATTTATCTGTCGGAATCTAGGTCAATCCATCTGTCAGAATCTAAATCAATTTATCTGTCGGAATCTAGGTCAATCCATCTGTCGAATTCTAAGTCAATCCATCTGTCGGAATCTATGCCAATCGATTCCTTTGGAATCTAGGTAAATTTAACTGTCGGAATCTNCGATTCCTTTGGAATCTAGGTAAATTTAACTGTCGGAATCTAGGTCAATTTATCTGTACGAATCTAAAGAAATCCATCTGTCGGAATCTAGGTCAATCGATCCGTCGGAATCTAGTTCAATCGATCCGTCGGAATGTAGGTCAATCGATCCGTCGGAATGTAGGTCAATCGATCCGTCGGAATCTAGGTCTATCCATCTGTACGAATCTAGGTTAAATTATTATTCGGAATTTAGGTAAATTTATAAGTCGGAATCTAGGTCAATCGATCCGTCGGAATCAAGGTAAACCGATCCGTCGGAATCTAGGTGAATCTATCTATCGGAATCTAAGTCATTCCTTGTTTAAGACTCAATAACTAACATCAGTACGAATCTAGGTCAATCCATTTGTCGGTACAAAGGTTTATCCATTTGTCGCAATGTAGGTCAATTCATCTGTCGGAATTAAGGTCCATCGATCCGCCCGAATCTAGGTCAATCCATCCGTCGGAATGTATGTCTATCTATACGTCGGAATCTAGGTCAGTTTATCTGTCAAAACCTAGGACAATCTATCCGTTAGAATCTACGTCAATCTATCTGTCGGAATCTAGGTCAATCGATCCGTCAGATTCTTGGTCAATTGATCCGTTCGAATCTAGGTCAATCGATACGTCGGAATCTAGGTCAATCCATCTGTCGGAATCTACGTCAATCCATCTGTCGGAATCTAGGTCAATTTATCTGTCGGAATCTAGGTCAATTTATCTGTCGGAATCTAGGTCAATCCATTATTCGGAATCTAGGTCAATCTATCCGTCCGTGTCTACGTCAATCCATCTGTCGGAATCTAGGTCAATCGTTACGTCGGTATCTAGGTTAATCTATCTGTCAAATTCTAGGTCAATCCATCTTTCGCAATCTAGGTCAATCGATCCGTCCGAATCTATGTTAATCTATCTGTCGGTATATTGGTAATTCGAACCTTCGGAATCTACGTCTATCCATCTGTCGAAATTTAGGTCAACAGATGCCTTGTAATCTAGGTCAATCCGTCTGTCGGGTTTAGGTCTATCCATTTGTTGGAATCTAGGTATATCCAACTGTTGGAATCTAGGTCAATCTATCTGTTGGAATCTAGGTCAATTTATTTGTAGGAGTTGGGGTCAATCGTTCCGTCGGAATTTAGGTCAATTGATTCCTTTGGAATCTAGGTCAATACGTACGTTGGAATCTAGGTCAATTCGTCTGTCGGAATCTAGGTCAATCCGTTTGTCAGAATCGAGGTCAATCCATCAGTAGGAATCTAGGTTATTCCATCCGGTCGAATCTAGGTCAATCTATCCGTCCAAATCTAAGTCAATCCATCTGTCAGATTCTGGGTAAACCAAACCCTCGGAATCTAGGTCAATCCATCCGTCGGAATCGATTTCAATCCATGTGTCAGAATCTAGGTCAATTCATCCTTCGGAATCTAAGTCAATCCATCCGTCGGAATTTACGCCAATCCAAATGTCAGAATGAAGGTTAATCTATCAGTCCGAATCTACGTCAATCCATCTGTCGGAATCTAGGGCAATCGATCTGTCGGAATCTAGGTCAATCGATCCGTCTGAATCTAGGTCAATCGATCCGTCTGAATCTAGGTCAATCGATCCGTCGGAATCTAGGTCTATCGATCCGTCGGAATCTAGGTCAATCGATACGTCGGAATCTTGGTCAATCTATCTGTCAAAATATAGGTTAATCCATCTGTCGGAATCTATCTTAATTAATCTGTCGGAATCTAGGTCAACCCATCCATCGGAATCTAGGTCAATCTGTCCGTCCGAATCTACGTCAATCAACATTTTGGAATTTAGGTCAATCGATCTGTTGGAATCTAGGTCAATCGATACGACGGAAACTAGGTCAATCGATCCGTCGGAATCAAGGTTAATCTATCTGTCGGAATCTAGGTCAATCCATCTGTCAGAATCTAGGTCAATCCATCCGTCAAAATCTCTGTCAATCCATACGTCGGAATATAGGTCAATCCATCATTACGAATCTAGGTCAATTCATTTGTCGGAATCTAGGTCAATCCATACGTGGGAATCTAAGTCAATCGATCAATCAGAATTAGGGTCAATCGATCGGTTGGAATCTAGGTCAATCGATCCGTCCGAATCTAGGTCAATCTATTGTGTCGGTATATTATTAATTCGAATCTTCGAAATCTACATCAATCCATCTGTCGAAATTTAAATCAACCGATGCCTCGTAATCTAGGTCAATCCGTCTGTCGGATTTAGGTCTATCCATTTGTTAGAATCTAAGTCAATCCAACTGTTGGAATCTAGGTCAATCCAACTGTTGGAATCTAGGTCAATCCAACTGTTGGAATCTAGGTCAATTCATTTGTAGAATTTGGGGTCAATCGTTCCGTCGGAATCTAGGTCTATCGATTCCTTTAAAATCTAAGTCAATTCGTCCGTCGGAATCTAGGTCTATTCGTCTGTCGGAATCTAGGTCAATCCGTCTGTCGGAATCTAGGTCAATCCGTCTGTCGGAATCTAGGTCAATCCATCCGTTAGAATCTAAATCAATCGATCTGTCCAAATCTAAGTTAATCCATCTGTCAGATTCTTGGTAAATCGAACCCTCGGAATCTAGGTCAATCCATCCGTTTGAATCGATGTCAATCCTTATGTCAGAATCTAGGTCAATTCATCCTTCGGAATCTAAGTCAATCCATTCGTCGGAATTTAGGTCAATCCATATGGCAGAATCTAGGTTAAACTATCCGTCTTAATCTACGTCAAACCATCTGTCGGAATCTAGGTCAAGCGATCCGTCGGAATCTAGGTCAATCGATGCGTCGAAATCTTGGTCAATCTATCTGTCAAAATATAGGAAAATCCATCTGTCGGAATCTAGGTCAATTAATCTGTCGGAATCCAGGTCAACCCATCCATCGGAATCTAGGTTAATCTATTTGTCCAAATCTACGTATATCCATCTTTTGGAATTTAGATCAATGGACCTGTCGGAATCTAGGTCAATCGATCCGACGGAAACTAGGTCAATCAATCTGTCGGAATCAAGGTTAATCTATCTGTCGGAATCTAGGTCAATCCATTTGTCAAAATGTAGGTCAAACCATTTGTCAAAATGTAGGTGAAACCGACTGTTGGAATTTAGGTCAATCCATTTGTCAGAATCTAGGTCAATCCATCCGTCATAATCTATGTCAATCCATACGTCGGAATCTAGGTTAATCCATCTTTACGTATCTAGGTCAATTCATTTGTCGGAATCTGGGTCAATCCATACGTCGGGATCTAGGTTAATCGATCCGTCGGAATTAGGGTCATTCGATCCGTCGGAATCTAGGTCAATCTATCAAATGGAGATTAGGTTATTCCATCATTAGAAATCTAGGTCAATTCTTCAGTACGAATCTAGGTTAATCTATCTGTCGGAATGTAGGTCTATCCATGCGTCGGAATCTAGATCAATCCATCCCACGGTATATAGGTCAATCCATCTGTCGGAATCTAGATCATATCATCCGACGGAATCTAGGTTAATCCACCTTTTCGAATCAAGGTCAATTAAACCGTCCAAATTTAGTGTAATCCATCCGTAACAATCTAGGTCAACCCATCCCTCAGAATCTAGGTCAATCGATCCGTCTGATTCTAAGTCTATCGATCACACGGAATCTAAAACAATCGACATGTCGGAATCTAGGTCAATTTATCTGTCGGAATCTAAGTCAATCTATCCCTCGAAAACTATGTCAATTGATCCGTCCGAATCTAGGTCATTACATCAGTCGGAATCTAGGTCAATCAATATCTCGGAAACTAGGTCAATCGATCCGTCGGTATCTAGGTCAATTGATCTATCGGAATCAAGGTCAATCGATCCGTCAAAATCTAGGTAAATCCATCTGTCGGAATCTAGGTCAATCCATCTGTCGGAATCTAGATCAATCCTTCCATCGGAATCTAGGTCAATCTATCCGTCCGAGTTTGCGTCAACCCATCTGTTGGAATCTAGGTCTCTCGTTCAGTCGCAATCTAGGTCAATCGATCCGATTGAAACTAGGTCACTCGGACCGTCGGAATCAAGGTCAATCTCTCTGTCGGAGTCTAGGTCAAATTATTTGTCAAAATGTAGATCAAAGCATCTGTCGGAAGTTAGGTCAATACATGTCAGAATTTAGGTCAATCCATTCGTCAAAATCTATGTCAATCGATCTGTCCGAATCTTTGTCAATTCATCTGTCGTAATCTAAGTGAATCGATCCCTCGGAATCTAGGTCAATCTATCCGTCGGAATCTAGGTGAATCCATCTGTACGAATCTGAGGAAATCCATCTGTCGGAATCTCATTCTGTCAAACCATTTGTCGGAATAATGGTAATTCGAACCCTCGTTATCGACGTCAATCCATCTGTCTAAATTTAAATCAACCGATGCCTCGTAATCTAGGTCAATCCGTCTGTCGCAAATTAGGTCAATCCATGTGTAGGAATCTAGGTCAATTCATTTGTAGGAATTAAGGTCAATCGTACCGTCGGAATCTAGGTCAACCGATCCCTCAGAATCTAGGTCAATTCGTCTGTCGCAATCTAGGTCAATCCGTCTGTCGGAATCTAGGTCAGTCCATCAGTAGGAATCTAGGTTAATCCATCTGTTAGAATTTAGGTCAATCGATCCGTCCTCATCTAAGTCAATCTATCTGTCAGATTCTGGGTAAATTGAACCCTCGGAATCTAGGTCAATCAATCCGTCGAAATCGATGTCAATCCATATGTCAGAATCTAGGTCAATTCTTCCTTCGGAATCTAAGTCAATCCACCCTTCGGAATTTAGGTCAATCCATATGTCAGAATCTAGGTTAATCTATCCGTCCGAATCTACGTCAATCCATCTTTTGGAATTTAGGTCAATCGATCTGTCGGAATCTAGGTCAATCGATCCGACGGAAACTAGGTCAATCGATCCGTCGGAATCAAGGTTAATCTATCTGTCGGAATCTAGGTCAATCGATCCGTCTGTATCTAGGTAAAACGAACTCTCGGAATCTAGGTCAATCCATCCCTCGGAATATAGGTCAATCCATATGTCGGAATCTAGATCATATCGTCCGACGGAATATAGGTAAATCCACCTTTTGGAATCAAGGTCAATTAATCCGTCCCAATTTAGTGTAATCCATCCGTAACAATCTAGGTTAACCCATCCGTCATTATCTAGGTGAATAGATCTGTCGGATTCTAGGTCAATCGATCAGACGGAATCTAAATCAATAGATTTGTCTGAATCTAGGTCAATTTATCTGTCGGAATCTAGGTCAATCTATCCGTCGAAAAATATGTCAATTGATCCGTCCGAATCTAGGTCATTTCATCAGTCGGAATCTAGGTCAATCCATATCTCGGAAACTAGGTCAATCGTTCCGTCGGTATCTAGGTCAATTGATCTGTCGGAATCAAGGTCAATCGATCAGTCAAAATCTAGGTCAGTCCATCTGTCGGAATGTAGGTCAATCCATCCATCGGAATCAAGGTCAATCTATCCGTCCGAGTTTGCGTCAACACATCTGTTGGAATCTAGAGTCAC
>NNCF01144694.1:0-79362 GCA_002313205.1 Laupala kohalensis | reverse complement strand
GTGCCATGTGAAATTTTCGGCGGAAAGACTGCCCTCACGGGCAATGTCTTCTGCCTCTTTACCGGTTGTGTTTTCGCTGAGCCATTTACGTGCGGCAGCCGGTGAGTATACGAGCGGTCGCCGATCGTGTATGTCCAATAGTCCCTCATCCGCAGCTGCCGTGACGATCAGGAATCCTTCCTGGTCATTGCCGTTCTCAAAAGGTGGTTTCCCGATGGCAGCGAGCAGGAGTGGATTTCCGTCCTTACGGTAAATGAAAAACGGCTGTTTCACGCCGTTTTGCTGTNAGGAGTGGATTTCCGTCCTTACGGTAAATGAAAAACGGCTGTTTCACGCCGTTTTGCTGTTTCCATTCGAACCAGCCGTCGGCAAAAATAATGGCCCGCCCGTGCTCCCATAGTGGCCTGAACATCCGGCTGTCGGCCGCAGTTTCACTTCTGGCGTTGATGAGAGCGGGCTTGTTCCACCACTCCGGGGCATAACCCCAGTGAACAGGATCAAGATGCAGCTGTGAGCGACGTTCACTCAGCAGCAACACCCGGGTTCCGGGCGCAACGTTGTAGCGGCCGACGGGCTCCGGATCATACGGAATGTCCCGTTCTGCTTGTTCTCCGAGAAAGGCCAGGTACTCCTCGCGAGAGTTGTACTGCGTAAACCGACCGCACATTATCATTTCTCCGGTGTAGATTTCGCATGCGAAATCTGTGTTTTCTTCAGTTCAGAACATAGGCTGTATTTCAGGTTCCTGCCATCGTTTGGCCGCCGTGCCGCTACTGTAGCCGGGCCGCTTCGAATGCAAGGGTTCGCTCTGCCGGTGTCCTCACCCGGTCGCAGTTAATTTCAAAGGCATTACCCGCTGTCTTCCCGTCGTTTTCCGTCTCAATTTTCGCCGTCAAACCGTCCAGCCAGCGTCTGCTTTTTCACTGCGCTGCGGCTTGCGGCACCGCCCCTGCATTCTCCGCTTTTCGCCCGGCTGTCGTATCGGCACGGCGTAACTGGCGCCGCATTTGAGAAAGGAGAACTACCATGTCCCGATTTATCCAGGGTAATTGCGTCCATATCATGTCCGGATTTCCGGATAATGCTGTCGATTTCATTCTGACCGACCCGCCATATCTCGTCGGTTTTCGTGACCGTCAGGGGCGTACCATCGCCGGCGATAAAACCGATGAATGGCTGCAACCCGCCTGCCATGAGATGTATCGCGTGCTGAAAAAAGACGCGCTTCTGATTAGTTTTTACGGATGGAACCGCGTCGATCGCTTTATGGCCGCCTGGAAAAACGCGGGATTCAGCGTTGTCGGCCACCTGGTGTTTACCAAAACCTACACATCGAAGGCCGCATATGTGGGCTATCGCCACGAATGCGCCTACATCCTTGCAAAAGGCCGTCCACGTCTGCCACAAAACCCGCTGCCGGACGTGCTGGGCTGGAAATACAGCGGCAACCGGCACCACCCGACAGAAAAACCCGTAACCAGCCTGCAACCGCTGATCGAGTCCTTCACACATCCCGGCGCGATTGTGCTCGACCCTTTTGCCGGCAGTGGTTCTACCTGCGTGGCCGCGCTCCAGGCTGGCCGTCGCTACATCGGTATTGAACTGCTGGATCAGTATCACCGGGCCGGACAGCAACGTCTGGCCGCCGTCCGGCGCGCCATGCAGTACCCGGCCGCTAACGACGAGTTCCCGGAGGCCGCGTAATGAACTATGCAGGACACGAAAAACTCCGCGCAGAAGTGGCAGCAGTCGCCAACAACATGTGTGACCTGCGGGCGACGCTGAACGGGATGGAGCACCGCTATCGCTTTGACTCCGATGTGCTGGCCGAACGCCTGACCCGTCAGACCCTTTTTCGCATCAATGCCCTGTTTATGGCGGCGTACAACGAAATTCTTGAGCTGGATGCCTGCTTTAAGGACTAAGGAGAAAAACATGTACGGAACCTGTGAAACCCTGTGCCGGTTGTTAGGTGAGCTGTATCCCGCAGAAACCCCGCTGAACCTGATTATCTGGTCCCCGGCGGATATCGAAGCGCTGGCCGACGGAATGGAATATGCCGTTTCGGAGCAGGACACAAGGGCGGTACTGGCGCGTATGGACGCCATTCCGGAGGAACAACGGCTTGAGTCGGGCGTGTCTGCCGGTGCGGTGATGGATCTGATTGAACAGGTGAAAGAGGCCGCGTCGGGAGTGGTGGTACCGGTGGAACTGCTTGAAACCCTGCTGATAACCGCTGAACAGGCATTGTGGCACAGGGAATGGGCCGCCCGGGATGAGAACCATCCGGTGCCGGAAAGCGTTACCCGTCGCCTGGCTGACGCGGCGAAAGTTCGCGCGTTACTGAAAAAATGAAATCAACACGCCGCCCGGGCGGCGTGTACTGACCCCGTTCAGAGGAACCCATTATGCAGGAAACCACCACGTTAAACGCCCTTGTGATGCGCCGTGCGCGCGATTTGATTGCTGATTATGGATGGCCTGACCATACCGATGTTGATCAGCGTGATCCGGTCAATAAACCGGGCTGGATAAGCATTTATGTCCGTCTGGATGCGGCAAATATTGTTCATCTGTTGCCTTTGCTTTGTACCGGTGACGTACCCGCAGAGCTGCAAAGTGCCATGACAAAAATAGCCGGGACGCCAGCGCAGATTATTTTATCCGGCAGCCGCTATGCCGACGCGCCGCAGCTTCCGGAGGACGGAACACAGATAGCGTTCCCCTGGGCCGGGGAATGGCTGACGGAGTCGGAGATTCAGGCTGTAACGGATTGCCTGTCCCGCGCCGTGCGGGATGTCTCCCGGCAGGTATGGGAGGATGCGCGCCGGATAAAGGCGGCGCTGACCACGCGCGGGGAAACGCTGTTTTATCGCCAGACCCGAAATTTCCGTCTGGTTGTGAAGGAAAATGATATGCCCTGCTGGCTGGACGATGATGACAATTTGCCGGTGGTGCTCGATGCCATCCTGAACAAAGGGGCACGCTACAGCAGCGTCGAGTTCTTTGTTATCAGCGACAAAGTTGATCAAATCCTGGCATGTGGCCAGATGTGCGATGTGCTGCGTATTCCGGGCGAGCCTCCGCACCGGTGGATGGATTTAACCCTGTTACATGAGGTCATGGCAGAAGCGCGTGCAGAAATCAGTCTTGTCCGCAATGCCCTGTCAGCAATCCGGCCAGTGTAGCGAACAGCAGGGGGCGGCGGCCCCCTGAATCTACAACGAAGGATAAGGATGCCGCCGGCTCCGCTTTTACGGCTCTTCCTCCACGTTGTTCCGGCTTCGCGGTGAGTAACGTCCCGTGCGGCCTGCGGCAAACGCCGTGCCTCTACTATAGCCGGGCCGCGGCTGATGCAAGGGAAGCGTAAACGCCGTCACCTTCACCCGGTCGCAGTTTATTTAAAAGGCATTATCCGCCGTCTTCCCGTCGTTTTCCGGCTCATTTTTCGCCGTCAAACCGTCCAGCCTGCTCCTGCTTTTTTACTGCGCTGCGGCTTCGGTGACGCCCTTGCATCCTCCGCTTTTCGCCCGGCTGTCGTGTCGGCACGGCGTAAGCCGGAACTCAGACGACATCGACTATGGAGGATTTTTTATGAGCACTACGACCACCACACCGGCTGTTTACGTGGGCACCTGGCATAAATACAACTGCGGCAGCATTTTCGGCAAATGGTTTGATCTGACGGAGTTTGACGGCAGGGAGGATTTTTACGAGGCCTGTCAGGCACTGCATGCCGATGAATGGGATGCCGAGTTTATGTTCCAGGACTGGGAAGGTATCCCGTCACAGTTCGTCTCTGAAAGCTCCATTGACTGGGATTTTATCGCCGCTTACAAACGCGCCGAAGAAGAGAGCAGGGAAGCCGCTTTTATCGCCTGGGCGGAGTATACCGGCGAGTGTGACTATGACGCGTTTGATGATGCGTACCGCGGCGAGGCGGAAAGCGAGGAGGACTATGCGCGGGAGATGGTTGAGGACAACGGCCTGTTAAATGAGGTGCCGGAGCCGTTGCGCAGCTATTTCGATTTTGAAGCCTGGGCGCGTGACCTGTTCAGCAGCGGCTATGTGTTCCATGACGGTTATGTCTTCAGCAACTGATTAATGTCCGGCGGGGAAACCCGCCGGACAGGGAGAAAACGTATGAAACTTGCACCACAAAGCCGTGAGATCCTGCGACAGTACAAAGCCCTGATTAATGCCCGCCGACGTGATGCCGGTCAGCGGGAACTGACCACCGCGCAGGTGATGGATGAAATTTGTTACTACATGACGTGTCAGTGTGCCGTGTACATCGGCGGTCATTTCATCTTACAGGGCGGTAAAGGGCAGTAAGTATGATGGCAGGCGTCCGGCCCGGAGGGCGCCTGTCAGCCCGCGCGAAAACCCGGGCAGGCTGCGCCTGCCGGAGAGAAACTTCGCCGCGCCTCCGGCGCCGCGCACTCTCCTCTCCGTTGTCCGTCGCTGTTGCCCGGGAATGGGCGTATTATCCGGGATATCTTCTGTAAATAAGACTGGTGATGCATATGTCGAAGTGGAATATCGCCTCTTTCTCAAAAGAAGAGCAGGATAAGGTCTCAGTCGATAAAGCCGCCGCCGCTGTTGCCTGGCTGGAACGGATGAACAAGCCCGTGGTGCCAGAGCTGGCTGAACGGGAACAGCCTGAACATCTTCGCCAGTATTTCCGGCAAAGGCTGGAAGTTCATCGGCAGAACAGTCAGCAGCTGCCGCGCGCAAATGCGCCCGAATATAATAAACCCGGTGATGAGCAGCAGAAGTGATTCTTATAGTCAGTGTGTCCAGGGAGGAAATTCTGTGCGTATGTCTCTGATGTTTGCAGCCGTGACTCTTTTAACCGGTATTAACCTGTTGTTTATTCCGTTTCAGCCTGTACCGGCTCTGTGGGGGGGAATCCTGGCCGTTGCTTTTATACTGATTAATGTCGTGGCGGATAAACTGCGTCTCTGGAGTGGCGTTACATGGATTATCGTTGCCGGCATCATCATAACGTTGATGCTGAAGGGGAAGGAGCCGGGGGAAGAATTAAGAGTGCTGATCACCGTTTTTGCTTTCCTGGCTTCAGCCTGGTACAGCGTTGTGCAGTACAGAAAAGAAAGGCATTTTCGCTCCTGATGTTCCCGGCAGGCATCACGCCGGATAATTGTCAGCCATCTCGTGACTGATCCCCGCCCTGTTGGCGAGGTTTCCCTCTAAGCCGCATGTAATCCATTCTTATCCTCCCGTTCTCTGTTTTCTGCCCGTTCCCGTTTTTACTGCGGGCGTCCGGGCGGGCTGTCGTGAACGGAGCCGGTAAACCGTCTCCGCCCTGCGGGCTTCCATCCCATGACGCAACACCAGGGCTTGCAGCCTCCGTTCCGGAGGCGCCGCCTCTGTCGCGCCGTCACCTGCGCTCCCTGCACCCCGGCGAAAATCAACGGCCGCCGGGCTGTAAGGGGCAACGCCGTTCCGCGCCCGCGCTTTCCGTCGTTGCGGCGGGTTCCTGCTCATTCCTTGCCTGGTTTTTTCACCCTTTTGAGTCCTTTCGCCGGGGCTGAGACAAGCACAGTCGCTGTCAGCTGTCCAGGGTAAATGGCACGCGGTAAACCGCGCCCTGGACATCCGCCATCGCCCGCGCTGGTTTACGCCCTTGCGGCGAACGGCTCTCAAACGGGTGAAGGTAACAACCAGCGGGCGCGTTCAGCAGGTCCCCGCAAAACGTCAAAACCGCGGCCCCGGCAACTCAACGGGTGATGGTTTTTAAAAGCAAAACAACCGGAAGGAGATTCATCATGACAGTACGCGGCATCAACAAAGTCATCATCGTGGGTAATCTGGGACAGGACTCGGAAGTCCGTTATATGCCGAATGGCGGCGCGGTAGCCAGTCTCAGCCTCGCTACCTCTGAGTCCTGGCGCGATAAGCAGACCGGGGAGATGCGTGAAAACACCGAATGGCATCGCGTGGTGCTGTTCGGCAAGCTCGCGGAAATCGCCAGTGAGTATCTGCGCAAGGGCGCTCAGGTGTACATCGAAGGCCAGTTACGTACCCGAAACTGGCAGGACGACAGCGGCGTAACGCGCTATGTCACTGAAATCGTCGTCGGACAGAACGGCACCATGCAGATGCTGGGCGGTCGTCGTGACGGTGGTCAGCCACAGAACACGGCTCCGCAGCAACCCGCACAACCGCAGAGTCCTGCAGCTCCGGCACAACCTGCTGGCTCCCCTGAAAAATCCCCGAAAGCGAAGGGTGGCAGAAAACCCCGTCAGAGTTCCGCGCCGTCTCAGCAAGCACCGCAGCCGTTACAGGACGATTATCCGCCGATGGATGATGATGCCCCGTACTGAAACCATGATGAAAACGCCCCGCAACCTGCGGGGCAGGAAAAGGAGAAACACATGACCAGCAACGTTATACCGCCCCTTCAGTCACTGCCAGATGGCACATTCACCCGCGAACAGGCTAAAGCGGTCGCAGAGCAGTATCAGAATGTCGCGATTGAAGACGATCAGGGAACGCACTTTCGCCTGGTGGTTCGTCAGAACGGCGAAATGGTGTGGCGGGTATGGAATTTTGAGCCGGGTGGTGAGTACCTGATGAACCGTTATATCCGGGACTACGGCATCCGTAAACAGCAGTAAAAAGGTGCCCTGCCGGAGCAGCAACTCCGCAGGGCCGGACAGTCATCAATATCCAGTGAGGTATCAACTATGTCAGTAACCGAGTCTAAAGCAAAAACCCCCGCGAAAACCAGCAAAAAAGCAGTCAAACCTGCTGAAGCCGCAGCCCTTAAGGCGGCGCTTGAGGCCGCTCAGATTGAAATGGTGCCGTTGTCGGCGCTGGTCAAATCCCCGCTGAACGTCCGTACCATCCCGTATCCGGTAGAGAGCGTACGCGACCTGGCTGACACCATTCTTGCTATCGGCCTGATCCAGAATCTTGTGGTCCACTCGTTGCCGGGTGGCCTGTCAGGCGTGGCGGCAGGTGGTCGTCGTCTCGCAGCCCTGCAACTGCTGCTGAGTGAAAAGCGCATCGATGCCGGGTATATGGTCATCGTCAAGCGCGTCAGTGACGAACTGGCGGTGGTGGCCTCGATGGTGGAGAACAACCAGCGAGTGGCAATGCATCCGGCAGAGCAGATCAGCGGGTTCCGCACGTTGTCTGAGCAGGGGAAGACTCCGGCGCAGATTGGTGACCAGCTGGGGTATAGCTCGCGTCACGTCCAGCGGATGCTGAAACTGGCGAACCTTGCCCCGGAACTTATCGCCCTGCTGGCCGAGAACAAGCTCGACGTGGAGCAGTGTCAGGCGCTGAGTCTGGAGAACGATCCCTTGCGCCAGGTAGAGATTTACCAGCGCGTGAAGGCGCAGCACAGCTATGCCCCTGCGCACATGCTTAAACGCGCTGTCACTGATACCGAAATCAGCGTGAACCACTCCCGCTTCGTGTTTATCGGGCGTGAGATGTATGAGTCTGCAGGTGGCGTGGTACGTGAGGATTTGTTCAGCGCCCAGGAGGGTGACGGTACGGCAGACGGTATGCTGGTCGAGCGACTGGTGCAGGAGAAGCTGGAGTCCGCCGCACTGGCAATCGAACTGCAGGAAGGGTGGTCATGGTCACTGGCCCGGGAGGGAGCGGTCAGAAACTACGGTGACGACCGCGAACATTATCTGCTGTTACCAGAGCCGGAAGCACAGTACACCACTGACGAGCAGCAACGTCTTGATGAACTGTACGCCACTCAGGAGGCCACGGAAACGTTTGAAGATGAAGCCGCGATTCAGGTGCTGATTGACGAAATTGAAAATGCGGCATCGATCCGGGCGTGGACACCGGAGCAGAAATCAGCCTGTGGCGTGGTGGTCAGCCTGTATGACGGTGAGCTTTGTGTCCAGCGAGGGGTGCAGAAGAAGCCTCAGAACGAGACGAAAGAAGGGCAGGGAGAGAATGGCAGTAGCGGCTCCCTCCATGTGGTCAGCAGCAAGCCGGATGTGACGGAGGGGATCAGCGCCCCGCTGCTCAAAAAGATGTCTTCAGAAAGAACGCTGGCAGTACAGGCCGCCCTGGTACAGCAGCCCGAAAAAGCGGTGGCCCTGATGGTATGGCGACTGTGCAGTTGTGTTTTCGATTACTGCAATACCACCCGTCATCCGTTCGTGATGCGTCTTGAGGTGCATCACAGTGGGCTGACCAGCGAAGCGCCGACCGGAAAGAGTGGTCAGGCATGGCTGAGTCTGATGCAGGAGAAAGCCCGTCTGGAGGCGCTGTTGCCGGAGGGCTGGAAGAAGGATTTCACCACCTTCTTTACGCTCGACGGACAGACTTTGATGAGTCTGATGGTGTTCTGCACGGCCTGTTCGGTGGACGGGGTGCAGACCCGGACAATGGGGCATACCACACAGAGCGACCTCGATGGCGTGGAAACGGCGCTCGGGTTCCACCTTCGCGACTGGTGGCAGCCAACGGCAGAAAACTTCCTCGGTCTGCTCAGTAAGAACCAGATTGTGGAGGCGCTGAAAGATGCCGGACTGTCAGGCGCTGCGTCAGATGCCGGGAACATGAAGAAGGGAGATGCCGCCAGCCATGCTGAACAATGGCTCTCCGGTACGCGCTGGGTTCCTGCCTGGATGCGGTCACCTGATGCGCAACCTGACGTCGCTGAGGGTGAGGCGACAGACTCTGATGACCATACGGCACACGCAGCCTGATAACGGAAACGCCGCCCTCCGGGGCGGCGATAAGGAGACCATTATGCGAAACATTATTACTCCCGACGTACTGAAAACCATGATCCCACAGGAATTTGAAGACTGGCGCGAAGCGGGTGAAGATTTGCGCCGCGAACTGACCCATGCAGTCATGCGCGATCTGACCTGCCCGGCTGACTGGGACATGAATGGTGAATACCGGAGTGAGTTCGGTGGCTTTTTTCCGGTGCAGGTTCGCTTCACGCCGTCACACGGCAACTTCCATATCGCTGTATGCAGCCCCGGTGACATCACCCCATCATGGATGGTGGTGTTCATTCCTGCCAGCGGTCGCCCGTTTTCTGTTATCAGCACTCTGCCTGCATATTCGCCGGAGGTTGTTTCTCACTCACTCAGTCTGACAGCGCGCCTCGATGCTGATGGCTACAGTCAGGCCAGCATTATCAGTGTCCTGGCAATGGAGGGCGCACAATGATCCCGGCGAATTTGTCACTGGTCCCCCTGAGTCATGAGCGTCGTGCTGCAATGGAGGCCATCGCAGAGGTGGAGAAGAAATATGAGCGTGGCGTTCATATCGCTGAGTTTGCCTACGCCCATGCCTTCTTCCGCATCCTGAACGGCAGCAAACGTGTCACCGTTAAAGATATCGGCTGGTTTTCTCCGGGGCTGACAGCACAGGACCTGCGGGGGAAAAAGCAGGACTGGCTGGCGTCGATTGATCGGCTGATTGAAAGCCGTGGCGCATGTTGCTGGCTACCCCTGTCGGTGTCGGACGGCTGGCGACTGTTCCCGGAAACGAAGTTTCAGACGTCGGAACGTCGTCGCAGGCAAAGTGAACTNAAAGAGGCGTGCCAGCGCGAAACCGCGTATCAGGCGCTGGCGGGACAGGCGGAAATTGAGCTGGCTTTTCATACCCCGGAAACGGTCAGCAGCTGGAGCGCTCGCTGGTCGGGTACTGAACTGCGCCAGTACGACCTGGAGGATATGTTCTGGCGCTGGAGCGAGCGCTTCCCGTCACTTGAGCCAATGGAGCGCTGGATGATGGCGAACCAGCCTTTCTGGAGTGTGATGGTTGAGTCTGATGCCCTCGCAAAAGAAAGTCCGGAATCTGTCCGGCAACTGGAGCGCTGGATGGTACCCAACAAGCTGATACACCGGAGCCATGCATGAAGTGGCGTTACTCGTTGCGCTGGAGACTGCCCCGGACACCGTGTCCCGGACCGCAGGAACTGGTGTCAGAAGTGGTGGAGGCCGGGAAGCCCGCTCCTGAATCGGTGATGGCCCGCTGGGTGGCGGGAGCAGGGTATGCGGTGTGTGTCGATTTTCTGGATGAAAGGCAGATAAGACGCTGGAGTGATGAACGAAAAGCGGCTGCCCGTCGGCGGAATCTGGAACGTCGCGTGAACCGGATTGCGCCATTGTTTGCTGATGAATTTATCAGGCGTGAACTGGAAGCTCGCCCGGCGTATTTTCAGGGGAAAACCATGAATATGCCTCCCAAAGGAGGGTAGTCATGCTGAAGGTTATGAGCCGTTTGGTCAGACAAAGGATGTGCGTCTGTTAAAACACTTTTGGTAAGGAAGACTATGACTCACGTATTTGTTTATCTCGTTATCGCTTCATCTGTACACGGTGGCAGCAGCTGGAACGTAACCCCTATGCCTAATATGGATGTTTGCAAGCAGTTCAGCGAAAGTATTACTAAACCCCGGGGATTTGATCTTAATTTCCCTCGGGCAAGTCTGGTTCGCTGTGTTGAGGTAAAGACTGATAAGCCTGTTAATCCGTAATATCACATAAATGATCGATATATTTCCTTCACGATATACGGGCAGCAGGGGAAAAGAGGGAGCTTAAAAGAGGCAATTTATATATGAGATACTGGATACTGGTTGTTCTGCTAAATGGATTGTTTGCGCTGGTCATACACTTTGCCGCGCCGGAAATGTTCGGAAGTACTGAGTATTATGTCGGCGCTGGGATCTGTGCTCTGATAGCGATGGTTATCACCTGGCGCGATCCTCCAGGCATGCTGGACAACGTGCTGTTATTTCTCTTTAAGTGGGGAATTGTGGCTTCTGGACTGGCGTTTTTTATCTGGGGTATCGGATACAAGCTGGAATTCTGGGGGGATCATAACCCCGATGAAGTATTCAGCAGCGCGGTCGACACCATCTTGCCGAATCTGGCGGTGCTGAGCGGTGTTCTGATTCTGGTCAGTGGCTGGGTGTTCTGGAGGCGAAGGTAACAAAGAATACGCCAGCGTGAGGGCAGGAAAGTAAAAAGAGCGGTTATGCCTGCGGTATAGCTGCTCTTTTTTTGACCTCACGCTTTGTAATACCCGGTTGTGAATCTCTTCTGAAGAACTGTGGGCGACTTCCCTGACGGGAACCGGGGCTGTCGTAAACGGAGCCGGTAAACCGTCTCCGCCCTGACGGGCTTCCATCCCACTGTCGCAACGTCAACACCGGCTTGCAGTGACCGTTCCGGTCACGCCGCTTTCACCATGCCGGCGATAAAGCTGCCGGCACTCAGGTGACGCCACGTCGTTCCGCCGTGTCGGGTGTGTTCATCCTCTTCTCATACCTCTGGTGAGCCATCTCGCGTCCGTTCCCGGGCTGAGGGCTGGTCGTAGCACCGTCGCGTCGTCATCCAAGGGGTGAAATGAACTCCGCCAAAAACTTTTTGCGAAGGGATGCAAAAACTTTTTGTCTCCGCCCCTTTCCTTCCTCCTTGCGACGTTGCTCCTTTGCCCTTTGCCGCCAGGGAACTCACCGAGAGATGGATTAACCACCAGACAAGAGGAAAAGCAGGATGAACACACAGAACGTCAACGTCAAAACCGCCACCAAAGAATCTTCCGAAAGATGGGTGAAAAGCACGGCCCTGCGGACTGATGGCTTTGTACGCAATATCCACGCCCGTAATCCGTTCGATGTTATCCGCGCGGACGTGGTGCTGGCGCGTATTGAGAAAGAGGCGGGGCACTGCTGCGGAATGCATTTCGAGCTGTATCAGGCCCGTGTGCTTGGCGATGCGCTGGATTATCTGGACGCCCTGCCACTGAAAGATCGCCCGGCATTGATGGGCGCGGCAGCAAAACGCGGCTACATCCTGACAGTTGCAGAAGAAGAACACGCGCTGGAAGCAAAGGATGCGCTGATGAGCGAACTGGCAGCAAACGAATAAATACGTGTGGCGGCGCGTCGCTGCCACTTCTCAATCAGAAGGAGAAACACATGTACTTACACCTCAAAGAATCCTCGGCCCTTCCGGGAATGCAGGCCACCGCTGAAGCCGAGCGGGCGTACTGGCTGAGCCGTGAGAAAGCAGCGGTGAAAGCCCCCACTGAAATCGACGTACACGCTTTCCATGATGCGTTGGGGCTGATGTACCCGATGAACTGGCGCAGCAGTGAGAACGGTGAGTGTGAAACCTTCATGCTGGCAGAAATGATCTGCGGAAACGTGACCGAAATTTATGCACGGATCGGTATCCGTTATTACCGGATGCGTGACTACAGCAACCTTGACCACGCGGAAATTCTGGCCCGCGTTAAGGAGGTATCAGACAAGAGCCAGAAATGAAAAAAGCAGGCATAAGCCTGCTCATTCCACGCCGGATGACACACCCGCAAAAGTTTGCATCCGGCATACGCAAAACCAACATGGAGATTAAACCATGCAATTTGACCCGCAAATCGTCGCACAGGCGAACGCGTTTGTAAATGCCCTGCGCAGTGGTAAACGCGCCCGTGTTCCGGCCTTAAAGCTGAAATACTGGCAGCAGTTTATGACTGTTGTCTACGCTGGCCTCGGCCTCGCGTGATGTGAAACCTGCCGCCCCCTGTGGGGGCGGCATTACCGGAGATACTTTCATGTCACAACTGAGCTTTGCCGATGTCTTCAATATGGCCAGAGAGAGCGCTGGCAGTAAAATTAGTACCCAGGACACGCAGCCGGGTAGCGAATCATATCCCTCTGTTCAGCGGCTGATGAGTGCGCAGTACAACCGCAGCCGCTTTATCAGCGTGTTTAGATCCACAGGCCGCCAGTTGGGGCGCTGGGAAGTGTTCAGTGATTTTCTGTCACTCGCCGCCAGTGAACTGGATATGGTGCGGATAAGAACGCCGGAGAGCATGGAGCACTGTCGGAAAATCTGTGCGCGATATGAGGCTTCAGACATTGCGAACATGCAGGAGATGTTCTGCCTGATGGTGTGCGCACTGGAAGATAAATTCCATGACTTCCTCGGCGCGATCTTCATGGAGCTTGAACTCGGCGATAACTTTCGCGGGCAGTATTTTACACCGTATTCGGTACAGTGCCTGATGGCCCGGATGCTGATGCCGGGTGTCAGAGACACTATCCGCCGGGAAGGCATTGCCACCGTCAGCGATCCGGCCTGCGGGGCTGCCGGGATGCTGATTGCTTATGCGGAGTGTCTACTTGAAGCGGATATAAACCCTTCCATGCACATGTTCGGCAGCTGCATCGATATCGATCCTGTGGCGGCAGATATGGCTTTTATCCAGTTGTCACTGCTGGGTATTGCGGCGGAAGTGGTGACGGGTAATACGCTCACGATGCAGTTTAACCGGGTGAGGTATACCCCCGTGTATTACCTTAATGACTTTGAAAAACGGTTGGCTGACCTGCGCAGGTTCAGGGCCATGCGGGACTTTATGCGCGGATTACAGGAGGCCGCGTAAATAACCAGAAGGGCAGGGGACAACCTGCCCTTCTGCTTTAAAAGGCCGCGCGCCTGCGGCGCAGAATAATACCGGCTGCGCTACGCGCCGCCCGTATTACTCAGGCGCGGGGTGGTCTCAATATTATTTAGAATGACCTGTTATATCTCATCCGACATTCTGCTGTATGTATTTTCCGGTATTAATCTTTTGTGAGGTATAAAATAAATATCGGCCCGGGCGTCGTCCCTGGCGGGACACGGCTGTCGTGAACGGAGCCGGTAAACCGTCTCCGCCCTTCGGGCTTCCATCCTGACGCAAATTCAAAATCATGCTTGCTGCATCCTTAAAGGATGCGCCGCTTTAACCGTGGCGGTAATAAATCTCCGCCACTTTAATGGCCGTAACGGTAATTCGTCTTGCGCCGATTTTCCGTTACGGATTGTGTGCATTCTCCTGGTGTGTATGTCGCCCGACTTCATCAATTCGCGGAGGGCTGCTTTTAGCATCAGTCATGGAGGAAATAAAGGGGTGTATAAACGCTGCGCGCCCCTTTATTTCCTCCATGCCAGCTGCTCATTGCCCTTCGCCGCTCAGTGATGAAGTCGAACGATTTAATAAACGCTAAGGAGTAAACCAGAATGCACACAATTAACGTCAAAACCGCCACTCGTGAATCAGCCGAACAATTTAAAACAGATAAGTTTCAGCGCTATTGTGTAACAGATGGTGATGAACGACTTGATTTTATCCCTGCACTATTTTTTACACCGTCAGCTGACAATATGATCGCCAGCTGGTTACGGCAGCATTCAAATTATGATGGCGGTTTATGGAATTACTGGATTATTCCACAGGGTGTCGGCGGTAATGTGGCTCCGAACAGAATTATCTTCACTACAACTCAAACCGGGTATATCGCACCTGCTGGAGAACAACGTTATGACATGTGCATTCCTGGGAATTATTTTGAATCAGAAGTCAGTGCCGATGCTGCCGGAATTATTGCGACATTAATGATAATGAACTGGTTGTCGTGGCAGGTAGCTGATATGGGGCCTGAATACGCCATAGTCTGCAAACATCTTGTCGCTCGCCAGGATGCCCTGAAGGATTATATCAGCCTTATTCAACATCCCGAGAGGGGATTAATATTTCGCGCTATTGATTGATAGTAAATGCGTCACTCTGGTGGCGCATTTTTCTTGATGCCAACATAAATTGCCTGAATTTCCTGTGCGTACTTCTGGCGTTTCCTTTCTTGTTCCTCGGTTTCACGAAAACCTGCGTTATAAGCACCGACTGCCCGCCAGGAGTATCCCCAGCGCTTAAAAGCAATTGCGAGATAATAAGCTCCAGTATAGATATTCATGCAGGGATCTCTGTAAAGATTACCAGGTGTGATACCATACTGAGCCAGATGTGAAAAATTCTGCGAGTGAATTTGCATCATTCCGACGGCGTAACTTTCATTACTGACAATATTCATTGCATCAGGCCGCCATGATGACTCTCTGAAAGAGATTGCCCGTAATAAATCAGGTTCAATATGGTAATCCCTTCCCGCCATTTCAAAACAGTCCTGAGCAATGACCGGAGAGGTAAGCGCGAGTAATCCAACAAGCAGAACGTTCTTCATCTGCAAAATTCCATTGTTATCTTTCCCTATGCAAGATTGCCATTTTCTAACAAAAACGGCAATGCCCGTTAATACTGAATCCTGCCCGGCCCGCTAATTTTCATATGCCTGCTCCTTAACATCAAAGTCCCACACACCTCGCAAGATTTCATCTTGCATGATAAGTCTTTAAAAACATGCAGTTGCAGTTATTTTTATGCAGCATTTTAGAATCAATTCCGTGATGAAGAGTATAACCATACTCTAATGACACTCTAATTAGAGTGTCGGGTATACTCTTATTAGAGTATTTCAATAAATTCAGTTTGTTAGATAGAGTGTACTCGCGAGTGTACTCGTATTTAACAACCTTCCATACTCGCATCTATACTCTGCTTTTTTTAATGGTATACTCGCCTTATACTATGGATAAAAGTATTCAGGTAATATTTCTAATTAATCATGATTATTGGTTTCAGAAGGATCGACGATGCCACGTATACAAACTTTTGTCAGCAATCAGGTTCGTGAAGAAATTGAATCTCTGGTTACAGAAAGGAGGCAGGAAGGTGCAACGGAACATGATGCCACGGTATCATCTGTTACTTCAATGCTTATAGAGCTGGGGCTCAGAGTATACCGGATTCAGAGAGAAAAAAAGGAAGGTGGCTTTAACCAGATGGAGTATAACAAGATCATGCTGGATAACATGGCCAGAGTCCGGGCAATGTGTTCAGAGATAATGAAGATGGGCGCGCTAAGTCATGAAGTTATAAGCAACGGTAACTTTGATAATGAAGTTATCAAGAGATCCATAGCGAAATTTGCAGAAGACCAGGTAAGTATTTTCTTTCCTGAAGAGGAAGAAACGGACTAAATCTACAGTTTATTTATCGGGCCTCCTGCCCATATCTTTGTACAGGAGGCTTTACTGTATACTGTATTGTTTAGCTGGTAGGGTTGAAATGTTGCACGCTGAAATAACCATCTGAGTATTATCATTCATGAGGTTGAGTCTGAATGGGTAGCTGTTTGGGCCAACTAAGTTCGGTGCCTCTGAAATTTTCTATTATTCTGTTGCTAGGTTAGATAGCCAGGTATCATTTAAGTAATGAACACTTTCTGTCGGTCATAATTGATTTTCAGAATGAAGGGCTATCTGGCTATTAGCCTTTATCTAACACAACTTTCTATCATAGCTCTCTTGCAGGAAAATTCTTATACATCGCCAGGAGCAATCTAGTCTGATCTTCTATACCTCCCGAGCTACTCGCGATATTTCTTTATAAGCTTTTGCTTTGCATTTTAATTTGAGGGTGTTTTTTGTGAGCTTAATCATAAATTAATGCGTGACTTTGGTATTTATTGAGCGTCGATCTGTGATGTTGTATATTCGATTTAAGGTAAATCAATTATTCCCAGGGAGAAGAATGCGTTTATTTAATTGATTTGCTTTTGTCGCGATGGCAGGGGTTGGCCCCCCCTGTCACCGCTGGCCACCAATAACCCAAGCACTTTTAACAGGAGGTTACGATGGTTATCATCGATCCTATCCGTATGGAAATTTTACGCAAGATCTTCCCTGAAATTAATGATGTCAAAATTGAAGTATTTACTCTTTTTGCTTTTGGAATGGCTATTAGAGAAATTTCTGATTACAGACATACGACCACACAGGCAGTCTATAAGACCCTTAAGGAATTGTGTGAACAATATAGCGCACCTTCCAATGAAGCCCTTAAGACTTTGTACATCACACGACTTGCTCTGCACTCCTTTCTTGAACTCAGAATAGAGCTTCAGCCAGAGGAGTAATTCGCCTCTTTTCGGGAAAAACGCGATGTGATTTATATCACGTTTTTCCTGTTGATTTAGATCAAAATGCGGTTGTCAGACTTTTCGTGTTTTCGTCTTTTTTATATTTAAATCAATATGTTGAATGCCTCGAAAATAGTTTTATTTCCAATTGGACAGCCCCTGTTTTTTCACGTCATCATATACGTAGTTTTTATGATTTAGCGGAGCATTTGAAATGATTCAAGATACCCCCCTGAAACCACGTCCAGCAGGGAAATTTATCCGACTTTATCTGGATGGTGTTGTTTATGAGGAGCTAAGAAAGAAAGCCAAAAAAAATTCCAGGTCAGTACAAAAGACGGCAGTACTTATTATTGAGGAGGCATTAGGGTTGAAAGAGTGACTCCGCTACAGAATCATTTTTTTTGTGGTTAATGGTTCTGTGCCGGATTGACTTAACCCGTCAATACCGCTCTGGGTTGTTTTGTAAATAATATAAATGGAGTTTTTTTATGAATTTATCCTTATCAAAAGGCGGCCTCCCCGCGTCTGTAAAAAACCGTGCATGGCAATACTGCCAGATGGCATGGCGTGGTGTGACCAGTAAAAAAGCGCTGTCCCGTCTGGCCGCGCTGTCTCCTCTGCTGTTACTCGGTGTGGGACAGATGGCCAATGCAACCGACCTGCTGGCCGGGGGCAAGGATGATGTGAAAGCTACCTTCGGTGCCGACTCATTCGTCATGATGTGTATCATCATCGCCGAACTGATTGTCGGTGTGGCGATGTATATCCGCACCAAGAACCTGCTGATCCTGCTGGGCCTGGTTGTGGTTATCGTCTTCACTACCGTCGGTCTTACCTTCATCAACTGATATGGAGGGAAACGATTTAGACAAATACCGTTTCCCGAAAACCCTGTCAGAGCAGAACCGCATTATTGGACTGCCCCTTGATGAAGCTATCCCCGCAGCGGTTGTTTTGCTGTGGGGATTTTTCACCAAGAAATATTTATTCAGTCTGATTATTGCGGCAGTTATCTGGCAACTGATCAGGGCGGCGAAACGCGGAAAAAGCTCCCGCTGGTTATACAACTGGTGTTACTGGTATCTGCCTACTGAATTATTCCGGGTTGTCTACCGCGTTATTCCCGATTCCAGTTTCAGGAAATGGATAAAATAAATTACCGCAGGGCCATATTATGGAAATTAGCGCTCGTAATTCATCCACCAAAATTATTGCCGTTATTATTCTGTCGCTCACGACACTGGTCTTTATTCTGGGCTTTGCCGTGGCATGGCTGGCTGTGACCAACAGAGCACTCATCCACGAGCAACGTACAGTCGTCACTCCGATGACCTACAACGCGCCTTTTGTGGTATCCGAAACGAAAGCCGATACCGAGTATTTCCGGATGATGACGCTGTCCTTCCTGGCCCTGCGTCTCAATGTTGCCCCTGAAACGGTCGATTCCAACCACGCCTTTCTGATGACCTTTGTCGAACCTGATGTTCGGGCGGATTTTGTAAAAGTCCTGGATGAAGAGGCTGCACAGATTAAAGCCAATGATGTGAATTCCACGTTCTACACCACAGAAATCAATGTATATCCCGTTGACGGCCGAATCGATGTTCGCGGCGTGCTGAAAATGTGGATTGGTAACTCTAAGCCTTCCACGGAAATAAAAACCTACCGGCTTCGTCTGAAGTATACCGGAGGCTTTACCCGTATCGGCCGGTTCTATGAGGTGACCAATGAAAAATAACCTTCCGGCGTTATTGTTTGGTACAGCCATGATGGTCGTTGTGCCCCCGGCTGCGCAGGCACAGTCACCTGCCACGATCAGCCTCCCACAGGGCGGGCAGTTCCGGCTGAGTATCAGCAATACCGATCCCAACATGATTTTTATCCCGGGTGACAAAGTCACCGCCATCACAGCGCCTGGGGGAATGCTGGCAGACAAGCGGCTGACAACGGCCGGAGGTGTGCTCTTCACCTCGGTGGCCACCCGTACTTTCACGATTTTTGTAGAAACTGCGCTGGGCCAGACCTTCTCTGTCGTGGCCACTCCCGTAAAAAGTGAAGGTCGCGTCTATCGACTGATGAGCGCCGAACCGCCCTCACGGCCTGAAACCCGTAAATGGGAAACCGCTCAGGCTTATGAAAAGCTGCTAATCAGCCTTAACCGTGCCGTGCTGACGGGTGACATACCTGATGGCTACGGTGAAGTGAAACCTCTTTCTGACGGTATTCGTCTCCCCGGTGGTTTTTCTGTTACCCCCCTGAAAGCCTGGGCGGGCGACCAGCTGCGTGCCGATCGTTATGAACTGCGTAATGCCAATACCTGGGGTGTGGCGCTGCGGGAGCAGGACTTCTGGAAGCCCGGGGTGCGTGCCGTGATGTTTGATAACAACGCACAGACTCTGATGGGCGGAGGAAGAATGACCGTCACCGTTATCCGTGAAAACGGGGAGGGTGAAGATGGCCAACGTTAATAAAGTCGTCCGCCGTCGTCAGGTTGCCCTGCTTATAGCTCTTGTTCTGGGGATTGGTGCTGGCGGTGCCGGGACATGGATGGTCTCAGAGATGAACCTGAAGAAAGCGCCGCCCGCAAAAGCGCCAAAAGGAGAACCCGCGCCGGATATGACAGGTGTGGTCAATCAGTCCTTCGATAACAAAGTCCAGCGTTCCGCCATTGCGGAAGCCCAGCGGCTTAATAAAGAAACGCAGACAGAGATTAAAAAACTGCGTACTGAAATGGGGCTTGTCAGTCGTGACCTTAAAGGCAGTCAGGATCGCATTCGTGAACTGGAAGACCAGAACCAGTTGCTACAGACACAGCTTGAGGCCGGGAAAAATTTTGACTCTCTCAGTGCCGAACCTCTGCCGGGGGCGCTGGCCTCTCAGGGGAAACCTGCTCCCGCTGGTAATGTTCCACCCCCGACAAGTTTCTGGCCAGCAGGCGGCGGACAGGCCCCAGCTGCACCAGTGATGACCCCCATTCAGCGTCCGGGAATGATGGACAGTCAGGAATTCAGTCCACCAGATACCGGGCCGAAAAAGCCCCGTTTCCCGTGGATTTCTTCCGGCAGTTTTGCTGAAGCGATCGTGGTGGAAGGGGCTGATGCCAATGCGTCCGTTACCGGCGATAAAAATACCGCGCCGATGCAGCTGCGCCTTACCGGCAAAGTTCAGATGCCTAACGATGAAGAGTTCGATCTGACAGGTTGCTTTGTGACCCTGGAGGCATGGGGGGATGTTTCCAGTGAACGTGCC
This sequence comes from Laupala kohalensis, assembly GCA_002313205.1. Taxonomy (NCBI): domain Eukaryota; kingdom Metazoa; phylum Arthropoda; class Insecta; order Orthoptera; family Trigonidiidae; genus Laupala; species Laupala kohalensis. The sequence continues at coordinate 59,276 of NNCF01144694.1, read as the reverse complement.
ATCGTTCGGACCCGCTCAATCAGCTGCAAGCTGGGTGATGACAACATCGACCAGAAAATTGCCGGTCATGTGTCCTTTATGGGCAAGAACGGTATCAAGGGCGAAGTGGTTATGCGTAATGGCCAGATCCTGCTGTATGCGGGGGGGGCGGGCTTCCTGGACGGGATAGGGAAGGGCATTGAGAAAGCCTCCTCCACTACCGTGGGTGTCGGCGCAACTGCCAGCATGAGCGCCGGCGATATCGGCCAGGCAGGGCTCGGCGGTGGAGTCAGTTCTGCTGCCAAAACACTCTCCGATTACTACATCAAACGCGCCGAACAGTACCACCCGGTCATTCCAATCGGCGCGGGCAATGAAGTCACGCTTGTTTTCCAGGACGGCTTCCAGCTCGAAACACTGGAGGAAGCGCGCGCGAAAGCGGCTGCACGTAAGAAACAAAATCAACCTTCTGCCTCATCAACGCCTGCTGCCATGCCGGGTAATACGCCGGACATGCTGAAGCAGCTGCAGGAATTCAGAGTAGGGGACACCGTAGATCCGACGACCGGGCAGGTCGTCACACAGTAAACGGGCCGGGAAACCGGCCGCAACAACACAATCCGGAATAGTTAGTGCCCTGGAAGACGAGAAAGGGATGGGCGGTAGCGTGTCCGGGCAGCATACACAGGAAAGAGCGATGGCAGACGTACTGGACCAGTTACAGGAGCAGGAAGACCTGATTAACAGGCTGCACATTCAGGCGGTCAGGCAACAGTTGAACGTTAAAGGTGAAAGCCTTACCCGGTGTGAATGTTGTGGAAACCGTATTCAGGAACGGCGTCAGAAAGCGATACCCGGCGTGCGTACCTGCACTGAGTGTCAGCGGGTACTGGAAATTCAGGGAAAAAATTATCAGAGGTGAACAATGGAAGGCAGAAAAACTAATGTGATGGTCGTGGGAAAAACCGGTAGCGGTAAGACCGCCATCAGCGCTGAAGTTATGCGGACCTTTTTATCAGAACGACAGCTCCGCGACTGGCGTGATTTGCGCAAAGACATTCAGAAAGACGACAAAAACGCAGGAGACGAAGATCATGACAACCAACAGTAATGGCGGTCCGGGTAAGACCCGCCACCTTAATGATATTGCGGTCTGCTGCGAGAATCTGGGGATGCGTTTCATCTGTGTTGATGCCGCAGAGAGCGACTTCTGGCTTTCAGCGTCTCTGCCGTGCGCTACCGCCCTTGAGGGGAAGGCGCGGATTTCTCAGGGCCTACTCGTACTGCAGCGGGAACGAGGGCACTGCCTGTTCCTGGGAAAACCGGGTTCAGGTATGAGCATAACAAAACAACAGATATCCCAGGTTTTCATAGCGAAGTCTGACGTCAGCCAACTCAGGGAACTGTATTCCGGCGATGACGGAGAGAGGCTGGCGGAGGCTATCCGTCAGAACTGCAACATCTGGTATCCACTGAAGCCAGGGGACGGGCATCATGATCAATAAGACTCTGGCCTTCATTGCATATTGCCTGCGCTGGCTGACCTGGGCTGTTCATTATCTGGTTATCTGGCCTGCCGGTTCGCTGGTACTGATTGTCGCCCTGTTGTTCTGTCTTGATAACACTACGCCGGGAGCGGTTGCGGTTAATTATCTGCAGGAGGCCGGGAATATCACCGATGGTAAGCGCTGGACGTGGCGCGAGTGTACGAGACAGCTGCCTGCTGAACTCCCTCCGCCATCTGAATTTTCAGAACGTATCGGCAGTCTTCAGCAGGACTCCTGCCCTGAGGTGGTCTCCGATGCCCGGGGCTATGCCGCATATGTTGACCGTACCTTGCTGGGAACTCTGACCTGGCTGTGGGTTCTGATGGGGCTGACTTATGCCGGACTGGCCTGGCTTCTTGGGCTCAGACCGTATTTTTCCCGCTATGTGTTTGTCAAAGTGGCGGATGGTAAAGGATATATCCGTCGGGCTTTCACTCGTCCGGAGCGGGGGATGGGGATTGCGGCGATTTTCCCGGTGAAAAAGGGAACCGAAAAACACCAGGGATGCGATGTATATGTCTCTTCTTTGTCCTCTCCGACGGTCGACAAAAGTGCTGAATGGCCTGAAAACGAAAGCGAGAAATGATGATGGATATTTCTTCATTACTTCTACGTGATTTCAGCGACCTGACCAGGGCGGAGTTAATTACCCGGGCTAAACACCTGGATATTCTCCGGGTTCGAGTGGCGTACACCCATGACAATTTTTCACCTCGTCAGCTAAGAGCTTTTGCACTGGCCACCCTGATGCTGTTAATGGGCTACGTGTTAACGGATTCCATCCTTTTCAGTGGCGTAGCCGGCCTGATAACACTTATCGGGGTACTGCGTTATTCCCGGTTACCCATGACATGGCTCACACAGCTGAAAGACGGTATTTCCCGGCTCGAGAGTCTTCGAAGTTCACCGCTTCGTCAGATGGATGAAGCCGATGCCCATTATGACTGGCATTACGCCTCTTATTGTCTGGCTGCTGAAATCCAGCTTATTTACTCAGCGCTTTCGCAGCCAGCCAGACCCTTCAGCGCATAATTTTTCAGGAAACAGCGATGAAAAAAATCACACTTTTGCTGGCAGGCAGTGCCCTGCTGTTATCCGGTTGTGCAGGTGTCAAAAGCAGTTTCGACTGCGATGCCACAACGTCTGATACCTGTATGACCATGACGAAGGCTAATCAACTGGCCCGGGACAAGGCGGCAAAACAGGCGGGAAAGCCGGCTGCGGGCGGACTGCCTTCCCTGGTTAATCTTCCTGCCGCCTCTGCGGCGGTTCCGTCAGCATCCCGTGCCGTCGTCAATGTCCCTTCCGGTGCGCGGGTAACCAGCAACAGACCCGCAGTATCAGCTGGCACCGCAACAGGTATTAGCACGAACGCCGCAGCGTCAACACTGACGCCACGTCCGGTTGCCGGAACGCCGGTCACAACCACTTCGTCATCAGTGGCTTACCGTCCGGTCGGCTCCGTGGTCACACCGGCACCGTCATGTCAGAGCGTGCGCTGTGACCATCCTGGATCGGTGCATCCACAACGCAGCCAGGACCAGATAGCAACGGTCTGGATTGCACCCTGGGTGGACAGCGATAACGCCTTTCATCAGCCCGGTCGGGTGTCCTTTGTGGTCAGCCCTGCCGACTGGGTTCTTCCGTCCCGGGTAAATTAAGGAGTTCGGGTGAAAAAATTTCTGAACGTACTGGAAAATCTGCAGAACGCCTTCCGGATGCCGGATGGCGCGTCGGAGATGACGCGCAATCTGGCCAGCCTGGACTTCCCGCAGCTGACCAGCGTCCTGCCGTACCGTGACTATGACCGTGACAGTGGGCTGTTTGTGAACCGCAGTACGGTGGGCTTTCTGCTACGTGCAGAGCCCCTTATCGGCGCTAACGAACAGATTGTGTATGTGCTGGAAGATCTCATCAAAAGCAAGCTGCCGCGTAAGACGCCAATATCATTCCACCTGGTGTCCAGCAAGCTGATCGGCGATCAGCTTGACCGGGGCCTGTCTGAGTTCCGCTGGCAGGGAAAGCATGCTGACAAATTTAACCGTATCACCAGGGCATATTATCAGCGCGCGGCGCAGCAGCAGTTCAACAGCCCGACCGGTCTGCCGCTGACCCTGCGTGACTACCGCCTGTATATCTCCTACTGCGTGAAGGCGAAGAAGCGGACGGCGGCCGTGATGACGGAAGTCGCTCATACCCTGAAAGTGCTGCGTTCCTCTCTGGACGCGGCAAAAATTTACACGCAGGCGGCCGATGACCAGGAGCTGGCCACGCTGGTTCACGGGATGCTGAATGCCCGTCATGATCAGCTGTACCCCGATGAGGTTCGTGTCGGCAAATTTGATGAGCTGCATCAGCGCTGTGTTGACCAGCGTATCGGTATCGATGTGCGTCCGGATGATGTCCTCATCAGTCTTGCCGACCGTCAGGGCAGCGTGACCTCCACGCGGGCCATGAACTTCATGCTGGAGAACAACCCGGATATGTTCATGCTGTGGATGGGGGGGGATAACCTGTCCAACCTGCTCAGCCCGGACCTGACAATCGCCAGCCCGTTCGTCATCACGATGGTGATGGAGGCCGAAGACCAGGTGGCGACGCAGGGGGAAGCCACGCGCAAATATCTCGACCGGGAGAAAAAAGCGAACTCTCCCTATGCCACCCTGTTTCCCGGCGTGGCCAAACAGGCTAAAGAGTGGAAGGAGATCCGCGAGCATCTCAACAGTAACCAGACCTGTATAGTCCGCTATTACTATAACGTCACCACGTTCTGTCCGGATACGGATGAGGATGCGCTGGTCTGCGAACAGCAGGTCATTAATACTTTCAAGAAGAACGGCATAGACCTGTTTTCCCCGACCTATATGCAGTTCCGTAACTGGATAGCAATGATCCCCTTCATTCATGCGGAAGGACTCTGGGAAGACATCAAAATGGGCGGAGCCACCTGCCGGGCGGAGAGTATCCAGGCCGTGAATCTGCTGCCGGTGGTGGCCGACAACCGGCTGTGTCAGGGGGGATTGTTGACGCCGTCCTACCGCAATCAGCTGGCGTTCCTCGATATCTACGGGGACGGGATGGGCAACACCAACTACAACATGGCGGTCACCGGCACATCAGGTGCAGGTAAGACCGGTCTGGTACAGCCTATCCTGCGCAGCGTGCTGGACTCCGGCGGTATCGCCTGGGTGTTTGACATGGGGGATGGCTACAAATCGTTCTGCGAGAACGTGGGTGGTACATACCTTGACGGCAAGTCGCTCAAATTCAATCCGTTTGCCAACATTTCCAATATCAATGAGTCCGGGGAACGTATCCGTGATCAGCTGGCGGTGCTGGCAAGCCCGAACGGCACGCTGGATGAAGTTCACCACAGTCTGCTGCTGCGTGGGGTTCAGGAGGCCTGGGAAGCGCACAGGGAAAAGGCCCGAATTGACCACGTAGTCCAGAAGCTGACGGCCATCCGTGAGGATGATAAATACCAGAACTCGCCGGGTATCACCAACCGGCTGGATGAAATTATCGAACTGCTCGGTAAGTACTGCTCCTGGGGAATTTACGGCGAATACTTTAACAGTGACGAGCCGTCACTGACCGATGACGCCCGCTTTATCGTCCTGGAGCTGGGGGGCCTGCAGGACAAGCCTGACCTGCTGGTTGCGGTGATGTTTTCCCTCATCATCTACATCGAAGACAAAATGTACCGCACGCCGCGCAGCCTGAAGAAATGTTGCACCATTGACGAAGGCTGGAAGCTGCTCAACTTTAAAAATGAGAAGGTCGGTCAGTTCATTGAAACCGGCTACCGTACGGTTCGCCGCCACCGTGGCGCGTTCATCACCATCAGTCAGAACATCAAAGACTTTGACGCCGATGATGCCTCCGGCGCGGCCAAAGCGGCCTGGGGTAACTCTGCCTTCAAGGTTGTCCTCAAACAGGATGCGTCTGAGTTTAAACAGTACAACCAGAACCGTCCCAACCAGTTCAGCGAGCTGGAGCGCAGTGTTATCAGCAAGTTCGGTGATGCCAAAGACCAGTGGTTCTCTTCCTTTATGCTGCGCATCAATGATACCTGCAGTTTCCATCGTCTCTTTGTCGATCCGCTCAGTCGCGCGATGTTCAGTTCAAAGGGTGATGACTTCGAATTTATCCGCCAGTGCCGGGAACAGAACATGGATATCCATGACGCCGTATACCAGCTGGCACAACGTAACTTCCCTGATGAGATGCGCGAACTGGAAGCGCTTGCGGAGGCCGCATGAAAACGGAACAACAGGTTAACGACACGCAATCAAAACCCACAACGGCCAGAAAGGCACTGACTCAACGTGAACGCCAGAGGCGCCGTTGTCTGCGTAGCCTGCTGCTGGTTGCCGCCACCATCCTGTGTATTAACGCTGCCGTCACGTCGTTGCTGATTAGCTGGCGTACGCCAACGGTGGTGTCATTTGATATGAAAAAAACGCTGGATCAGTTCACTGAACAGGCCGGCGCTCAGTCACTGGATGAGCCTCAGACTAAGGCACTTACCGAACGATTTATGACCAGCCTTAATGCGGAGCTGCAGGACTGGCAGGTCCGTCATGATGCACTGATCCTGGTTACGCCCGCAGTGGTCAGCGGGGCGGGCGATATCACTGATGAGATTCAGACAGGGGTGGCACACCGAATGGCGGCGGGAGGCGGCAATTGATGAAAAAAGGGCTGCTGGCGCTGTTGCTGATTTCCGGCGTAGCACAGGCAAAAAATCTGGGGACATGGGGGGAAATGTACCCCATTGCTGAGCAGGACATGCTCACTACCATCCAGACACGCCTGAAGGCAATGGAGGCCAGTGGTGAAATGGCCCGGGAGCAGGAAGCATTCAAACAGCGTGTCATTGAAAACACTCTACGCCCTAAACCGGTTGAAGGACTGACGCTGGCTCAGGAGAACACCACGCACTATATCGATCCGTCGCTGACGGTTAGTGAAGATCTGAAAGACCATCAGGGGCGGGTGTTCGCCCGTAAAGGGCAGGTGATTAACCCGCTGGATACCGTCCCGTTCACCGACACGCTCTATTTTATTGATGCAGATAATCCGCAACATCTGTCCTGGATGAAAGCGCAGAAACCCGGAACGTTGACTTACCGCGTCATTCTGGTCAACGGCGATATCCGTGAGGCGACCAAAGCCCTGGACACGCGGATTTATTTTGACCAGGACGGCACGCTAAGCAGGAAGTTTGAACTGAAGGCTATCCCTGCCCGGGTGACGCTCTCAGAAGACCGACGTCGTCTTCGGGTAGATACTTTTGCCCTCCCTGGTCCAGGAGAAGCCCATGAATAGGTCACTTATTTTGTTACTCATGGCTTTTGCCTTCAGCTGGTCGTCAGTGAGCAAGGCTGCCACTACCAGCGCTTCCGTTGAGTGCGAGGGGCGTTTTGTAAACCCGATCACCGATGTCTGCTGGGAGTGCATTTTCCCCGTAACCATTGGCAATGTGCCCGTCGCAAAAGGACGTCAGCCGGATACGCCGAATCCTGGCATGCCCATCCAGTTTTGTCCTATGGGAATTTTTTACCGTGTGGGGCTGGCCATAGGCTACTGGGAGCCTATGGCGCTGACTGATGTTACCCGTTCCCCTTACTGCATGGTGAATCTGGGCGGGTTCAATATCAACGTGGGTAATGTCGGTACCGGGACTGGCGGGCAGGAGAACAGGGCAAACCCCGGCGCGTTCTACCATGTTCACTGGTACAAATATCCGCTGACGTACTGGCTCAATATCATCACGTCAATGGGCTGTCTTCAGGGAGGAGACATGGACATTGGATATCTGTCTGAACTTGATCCGATGTGGGACAGCAGCTCGCTCAGCATGATTATCCAGCCTGAAGCCATTCTGTTCGGCAACGTGATTGCGCAGGCGGCCTGTGCGGCTGATGCCGCCGCAAGTCTGGTGCATATGCCGCTGGACCCCCTGTTCTGGTGTGCCGGTAGCCAGGGAAGTATGTACCCCTTTAATGGCTGGGTATCGAATGAATTCAGCCCGATGCAGACCTCTCTGCTTCTCAGTGAACGAATGGCATTCAAGCTGCACCGTCAGGGCATGATCATGAACTCCGTTGGGGCTGATACGGCGGTCTGCTTTGAATATCCATCTCCCATCATTCCGAAAAGCCGCTGGCGTTATCACCTGGTCAATAAATATCCCGATGCAGGGCAGTGTCATCCGCTGGGCCGCAGCGTGACCCGCTGGGAAACCGGCAAGAACATGCCCAATGACCGTCGAAATTTCGGGTATCTCTTCTGGCGTAAACGCAACTGCGTTTTCCTCTAAGGAGCACAGTATGTTTGTGAGCAAAAAAAAGTATGAGCTTGTCCTCTCCCGCTATGAACTGGCCGCTTCCCGCGCCGACCAGGCTGAACAGGTACTCGCACAACTTTACGGTATGGCGCTGAAATATGGTGGACTTTACAAGTGCATTCTCGAATGCCGTGAAGCGGCAATGGCCGTGACTCAACCTGGACGGGAAAGCACAAAACTGACTACGGAGCGACTGGCCTTTATCGACAGAAGATTAAGCGATTTGCTTCCATTCCTGACGCAACAGATGCCGGACGGAGAAAGGCTGATGTGGAATGACATGCTGAACGGCCGCTCTGCTGCAATGGCTTATGGCCCGGAACTCCAACAGCCAGAGGAGGAAACCCTGTGAGCAAAACACTGATTTTCCTGTTCGCCCTGTTGACCACAGGGCTGGCTCAGGCCACAGAACACACGGAAAACCGTCAATTTATCAAGGAACAGCTCAAACTGGACCGTCAGCGATTTCAGTCTCTGCAAACCCCGGATTTCCTGAAGCAGGCACGTCCGGTTGCGCCGCAGGATCAGTCATTTCTCGACGCTCAGGCACAGCAATTCCGGCAATCCATGCAGCCTGGTGAGCGCCCCGTTGATGTTGCTCTGGTTTTTGTTTCGTTCTCAATGCCACCTGATGAACTGAAACAGCGCGTTCAGGACGCGGCAGCACTGAATATTCCGGTGGTTATCCGGGGGATGGTTAACGGCGACATGCGGGCCACAGCGAATGCTGTCACTGGTCTGGTAAAAGAGAGCAATACCGGAGGCGTGCAGATAGACCCAACCACCTTTCGTAAGTACAACATTACCGCTGTACCGGTACTGATCATCGCCTGCGGAAATCAGGGCGATAAAGTTGACCGCCTTCAGGGCGATCTCACGCTGCATCAGGCGCTGAAGCGTGTGGCAGAAGAGGGGGACTGTGCGCAGACCGCGAAAAGCCTGCTGGGAGAGGAGGCTGAATGAAAAGGATACTCCCTTTACTGGTGGCTACGGCATCGGTCTTTATGGTGCAACCGCTCATCGCTAACGAGCAGTTTAATCAGGGTATGCAGCAGGGGAAAGCGAACAAAGGACAGGGTGCTGATGCCATTCAGGGATTTAAGCCCGCTGAAGTCATCCCGGGATACACAACATCCCCCTCTGAAAGCGGATACTACGGTGGGGTGACCTCATCGGGTGTGGATATGACATCCCCAGGTTCTGCAGCGTTAAACAGTTCTGAGGCCGGGAAAACTATTACGGAATCTATTCTTAATACTCCTGCAAACAACAAACCATCGATGGATGCGCCGTTTATTTCCGAGGGGCTGGATATGCAGGCGAAAGCGGAAACCATTACCGGCGGCGGTTTTGACGGATGTGTGGATCAGCCTGCGAGTTTTACCGAAATCACCACACATCAGTGTCTGCGGGACACGAAAATTGAGCAGTACTGCACCCGCACCGCGACCATTGTCGGCGACTGGAAGGAAACCACAGAGGTTAAAACCTACACCCTTACCGCCTTTAATTTCAGCCGTTCCGGAAAGCAGATTGTGTTCAGTGTGGCAGCTCCTGAAGCTGGCATCATCCACAGTGCAAGCCTGAATGTGACCACCCAAAATTATCTCTGGAATTCCCGGGCCAGCTTTATGAATACCACGTTCAATCTGGGCTGGAATGACACCATTGCACTGGGAGGGGCGACAGGGATGGTGCTGACCAAAGGACAGACTCTCAGCGGGACAAGCTGCAGCGGGAACGGCAGCTGCACCGGTACGCTGGATAATGTCATCTATAACCAGTTCGTCGGGGGCAGCTCTCGTTTCACGCTGACGCTGGTGATGCAGGTGAAAAGCCGTGAATGGGTACCGCGGGTAGAGTGGTCAGAAAGCTGCCCGTTCAGCAAGTCTGAAGGCGCAATGACCGGTTCTCAGTGCGTGGAGCCGGGAGGCACCCGGTCCGTCGTTGTTGAGGGAAAAACCTACAGCATTCATCAGGACTGCTGGAAATGGCAAGACACTTACCTGACCCAGACCGAGACAGAAGGAACCTGCGGGGAGTATATGAAGGACTCCGCCTGTACGGTGACGCGCAGCCAGTGTGCAGATACCGTTGATGGTTTTTGTGTGAGTCAGCAGGTGACGTACTCCTGTGAACGGAAGAAAACGGGTAACGGGCAGATTTGCGGTGGTGAGTTTTTCTGTACGGACGGTAGCTGCGCGCAGGGCCAGACCGGGACCAGCAATATGTTTGGTCAGGCCGTCTCCGCGCTGGCCGCCGTAGCTGCTGCAGGCGAAGATGTGGCTGAACTGAACGGGGAGAACGTCAGAGCATTCACTGGCGAGGCCAAATCCTGCAAAAAGATGGCTGCGGGCTTCAATAACTGCTGCAAGGATTCCGGATGGGGCCAGGATGTGGGGCTGTCGAGCTGCAGCAGCGATGAAAAAGCGCTGGGCAAGGCTAAAGAGAAAAAGCTGACGGTCTATGTCGGGGAATACTGTAGTAAAAAAGTCCTCGGCGTCTGCCTCGAGAAAAAGCGCGGCTACTGCCAGTTTGATTCAAAACTGGCCCGTATTGTCCAGGAGCAGGGGCGTCGTGACCAACTGGGCGTTGGCTTCGGCAGCGGAAAGTCACCGAACTGTCGCGGCATATCGGTGGATGAACTGCAGCGCCTCGATTTTGGGGTGATGAACTTCAGCGATTTTTACAGCGACCTGGATGCCGGCAGTGAAATACCGGAAGACCAGGCGTTGCTGAAAAAAGCGCAGGACATCATTGCCGAAAAAATGAAGGAGAACGCACCATGAGATGTATTGCCGGTGCGCTAGCCCTTATGATGGCAGTATCGCTGCATGCTGCTCCCGAGGATGTGCTGGCTCCTGAGTATGCCCGCGAAGAGGGATGGCAGTGGTACAACCCCAATGCTGAAGAGACCGAACCAGAACCGGCGGCGCCGACCCTACGGGAACGTCTGGCCAGCATGACACCATCTGAGCAGAAAAAGGTGCTCCAGCAGGCAACACGTGAAGCGCTGGACACCGCCATTCTGTATCCCTCTGCGGAGAACTTCCGCCGCTTTATGACACTGCAGAACTTCTGGACTGACCGGGCAACGGACTTCACCCAGACGGCGAAACTGGCCCGGCTGAAGTATCCGGAGCTGGATTACAACGTGAAGCGCAGCCATTACAACGGCACGGTGGAAGCCCGCCTGACGGAAGAGAAGAAGGTCCAGAGTGCGGTTATCAGCCAGGTGGCTCAGCGCTATGGCCTGTTCTTTTTCTACCGGGGCAACAATGCCGTCGACAACCTGATGGCCGGGGTGATACGGGCTTTCTGTGAAGATCGCGGGATCAGCCTAATGGCCGTCAGCGTGGACGGTAAACTCAGCGACCAGCTGCCGCAAAGCCGTCCTGACAGCGGACAGGCTGAAAAAATGCGTGTCACCCACTTCCCGGCTACGTTTCTGGTCGACCCGAAAACTCACCAGTGGCAACCCCTTGCATGGGGCTTTATGAGCCACGACGACCTGGATCGCCAGATGGTCAGCGTCCTTACCCACTTTGCACCTGACTACTGATAACACCTGTCTTTTGAGGTAACCCATGCTTACTACTGTATTGCGGACCGCCATCCTGATGGCGGCGATGCTGGCTGGCTGTCTGCAGGCCGGGACACTGGATGATATTCGTGCCCTTGAAGCCGGAAAAACGGGCCGGAGCGCACCCTCGATGGATTCGCTCAGTCTGCCAGAAAACGGGGCAGCAACAACCACAGACCGTAATGTTCAGAATACGTCACCCGTCTGGTATTCACTGAGTGATAACCGGAAAGTGAAGGTCCAGGACTGGAAGGTGGTGCTGTTCATGCAGTCGACCTGTCCGTACTGCCGCCAGTTTGCGCCGGTGCTGAAAGCCTTTTCTCAGAAGACGGGTTTTGATGTCTTTCCCATCAGCCTTGACGGGAAGGGGGATGCCGAATTTCCTGATGTGCTTCCCGCCACGCCGGATGTGATGGTGGAATATTTTCAGAGTGGCCTGCCGGTGGCCACGCCAACCACCTTTCTGACCAACGTCAACACGATGGAAACCTGGCCGCTGCTGCAGGGTGCCGCAGAGGCAGGTGAGTTCCGCAGTCGGCTCAATGAGGTGCTGCGTATGGCACTGGATCGGCAGTCAGGGAAAAGCATTCCACTCAACGCTCAGGGACAACAATAATGCGACTGAAACCGCTCTGCCTGGCCTTTGCGCTGGGCCTGTACAGTGCAGGAACGGCACATGCCGGGCTGCAGGATGACATGAATTCCTTCTTTAATGACATGAGTTATGCCAGCAACACCACTTCGGCAAAAGCCTGGCAGGGACAGGCCGCACGTTATGTCTCCGGAGGCTCGTTTTATGCGCGCACTGGCAACAAAAACATTCAGCTGGTTTCTATTAGCCTGCCGTCCATTAACGCCGGGTGTGGCGGGATTGATGTGTATCTGGGGGCGTTCTCTTTCATAAACTCCGACCAGATTATGGCGTTTGTGAAACAGACGATGGCTAATGCTGCGGGCTACTTCTTTGACCTTGCGCTGGAAACCACCGTACCGGAACTGAAGGCCGCGAAAGACTTCCTGCAGAAGATGGCCGCTGATATTAACCGGTTCAATATGTCCAGCTGTCAGGCGGCAAAGGCGATGGTCGACAGCGTGGCATCGCTGTGGGGAGAGAGCCAGCAGAACGTCTGCCAGTCTGTTGGCGGGCAGAAAAGTGTCTTCTCTGACTGGGTTGCCTCCCGCCAGGGGTGTACTTCAGGCGGCAAATACGGCTCCGTCGCTGACAAGGCCACCGGCGCGGAAAAGGACCAGGTACTGAAGGATATCAACCTGATGTGGGATGCGCTCGGCAACAGCTCGCTCAGCAGCAACGCAGAGCTGCGTCAGTTCGCCATGAGCATCAGTGGTTCGGTGATTTTCGGCAGTAACGGCGAATTGCGGGTTCTGTCTTCAATGGCATCGGACCGCAGCCTGCTGACAGCGATGATGAGCGGGGGGACGGCAAAGGTATACGTTTGCGATAACCAGAATAAATGCCTGTCCCCGACCCTGAATAACGTGACGATTTCCGCAGACAAATCCCTTATTAAGATGGTGCAGGACATGCTGACCAGCATCGAGAACAAGGCCATCACCGACACACCGCTGACGGAAAAAGAGAAGCAGTTCATCAACAGTACCTCCATCCCCATCCTCTCCTGGATTGTGGACCAGTCGTCACTGAGCGTCTCGCAGTCACTGTTCGCTCAGCTGACGGATTACATCGCGGTCGATATTTATCTGCAGTATCTGGAAGCCGTAATGAAGGTGGTTAACGGATCGCTTGCCACCAAAGATTACCCGGGCGCCAACATGAAGGAGCTGAAAAATGGCCTGTCCGATGCCAGACAGGCCCTTAACTCGCTGCGTATGGAGGTACAGATTAAGGAAGACGCCCTTATCTCCGCGCAGCAGCAAATCCGTTTTATCCGCCAGCAGGTCTCCTCAAAGATGAGCGATCGTGTGCTGGGTAACTACCAGTTCAGCAGGGTGAATTGATATGGCCGTTGATACGATTTACACCGTTGCCGGCGGGGCGTGGTTTCAGGATACGCTCAATGGCGTGGCGGCATTTTTTAACAGCAGGGCCGGAGACTCACTGATTGCTATGGCCACCGCCGTATCGGTGATTGTCGGGGCGGCAACCTATATCCGGACACGCAATATTATGGACCTGGTCAAATGGGCCGGGTTTTATGTCCTGGTGATTGCCGTTCTGGTCGGGGACAAGCGGAACGTGCAGATTATTGACCTGTCTGAACCAGCGGCCATCTATCAGGTGGATAATGTCCCGACCGGCCTTGCAGCCCCGGCCAGCCTGATCACCCGTATTGGTGCAGGTATGGCACAGGTTTACGATTTTGTGTTTGCCCGGCCGGACGCGCTGACTTACAGCAAAACCGGGATGCTGTTCGGCGCGCAGCTGGCGGCGGGGAGCAGTGATTTCCGGTTCTCTGAGCCGGAAATTCAGCGCATGTTCTCTGATTACGTTCATAACTGCGTGGTGGGTGACATTATGCTGAACAACAAGTACAGCATTGGCGATCTGATGAATTCTACAGACCCATACGCGCTGATATTCAGTAAACCCAGTCCTCTGCGTGGTCTGTATGACAAAAACCGCAATTTTCTGACCTGCGAGCAGGCCACAATCAAAATAAACACGGATTCGAGTGATATCAGTGGACGGAATATGTTCCCGTTTCTCCAGCAGGTGCTTAACCGGATGCACGGTTTCACGAACCAGGTCTTTGGTCCGACAAACGGTGCCGGTACGGCACTGTTCACCGAAATGCTGGGCGACAGCTATAACTATTTTCACGGCAATTCCATGACATCCACTGAAATCATCCGCAAGAACGTGGTGATGAATGGCCTGCGCAGTGGCCTGGAGAGCTTTTCAGCACAGAATGGCGATACGGCCGGACTGGTGAACACCGCAACGCAGACATCGATGGCAAAAATGCGCCTGTCTCAGGCGACCAGTGCGTCCATCGCTGCCAACACGCTGCCGGTGATGCACAGCGTTCTGCTGGGCATGACAATGGCGCTGTTCCCGGTGCTGATTGTTCTGGCCGTGGTGAGTTCTCTGTCCTGGACCATTATCAAAGGCTACATCTACACCATTGCTTATCTGCAGATGTGGCCCATTCTGTTCTCCATCCTGAACCATGCGATGAATTTCTACCTGCAGGGCAAACTCAACGGGACGGCGGTGACGCTGGCCACGTTTGACCAGGTACAGAATACCTATTCCGATATTGGCACCACAGCCGGCTGGCTGGCGCTGTCCATCCCGTTTATCGCATGGGGTATGGTTAAAGGTTTAGGGCAGGTGGTTTCGCAGGCGGGGAACTATCTGGGACAGACCCTGCAGTCAGCCTCCACACAGTCGTCTTCGCAGGCGATTGACGGTAACTGGTCCTATAACAATATGACGACGGGGAATGTACAGGGTAATAAGTGGGACACCAACTACAGTCATCGTGAAGGTCATATGACGAACCAGCTTGAGAGCGGGGCGACGAAAACCCTGACTTCGTCAGGTCAGCAGGTGTTCAATAATGCTGAGTCCATATCAAAACTGCCGGTGGATATCATGCTGGGTAAAACGGCGACAAGCAGTTGGCAGAAACAGCAACGCGATGCTATCAGCGAGGCTCAAAGCCTGAGCAACAGCTTGTCTCAGACCTCAAGCCTGGCGACATCGCAGTTAAACCAGTGGAGTCAGCAGCGTGGTAACAGCGATACCACTGTTTCGGGTACAGACACGTCGACTAACAGCAATCTGACCAAAGCACTGAACACCATTCAGTCTATTGGTTCCCGCTATGCCCGCGATGAAAATACCACTCTGGCGGAAGGTATTCGGGCAGCGGCAACTAAAAGTCAGGATATGAGTGCCGGAGCAGGCGGAAGTGCTCAGATTTCTTTCGATTCCGATCGACAAGTTCTGGGTAAAGTTGCTGGACTGGCTACCGGGATGAAAGTCTCAGGAGAGGGGCATCTGAAGGCAGAGTATACCGGCAGGAGTGGTTCTTCGCATGGTACCAGTTCCGATTTGACCCATCAGGGTGGAACAAGCAAAGGTTTCAGTGCGCAGGAACTGAAGGATTTCCGCGACGCAATGGACGTTGTGACGTCTACCCGCGTGACGGACAGCGGCAGCCATACCGACAATGCATCATCATCCCTTGCTAACCAACTGTCTTCAACATTCTCCAGTTTGCAAAGCCAGGCATCGCAGTTTAACGATGCGGTTACCCGTAGTCATGAATACTCTCAGCTGGCCAGCTATGCAGAAAATAACAGTGCCAATATTAACCAGAACTACTCTCAGGAGTTTGTCGGTTATGTCACCAGTAAGCGCCCGGGTGAAGCTGATAAACTATTGTCGGATGCAGCCAGCCCTGAGGTGCGTGCAGAACGAGACAGGATGGTCCAGGAATTTGTGGAAGATCGCATGAAACCACAATTGCTGCAGGAATTTGAACAAAATAAAGGACGAACCGGTGACGGAATCGGCGGTGTCGGCGCATCATCAGGTCACGTAGACCTTCAGGCGGAATACGCTCAGCAGCAGGGCAGCATGAATGCACTGGCCAGTGCGAATGGAGTGAAACAAGGTAATGAGGTTGGTGCTGATGTACAACATCGCCGCAATAGTGCTGAATCTCAGGTCGATAATGATAAAAATTCTGTGAACTCATCCGGTAATTCTGCCAGGACGGATTACAATCGCTTGCAGAATGAACATGAACAGGGTAATAAAAACTTTAATGAAGCTAAGATCGCGGAAGAAAAAAGGCAAAGTGATAAGATTGGAGACAATAGCATTGGAAGGAATGATTTGAACAGAATCAAGGATGAATTGCAGGATAAGTTTAATAAAGAGTAAGAGAGGGAAAGATGAAGCGCTCAGAACTGGAAAAGGATGCTGCATATGTTCTTGATGAGCTTAAGAATCGAGACTATGAGATTCCATCTAATAGCCAGATTCTAAAAGTTATTTTCAGTAAGTTAGTTATTGTTTACGCTATCCAGCTATTTTTTATTGCTACTGATGTTTTTATAAATGCTGGGCGAGTGGAATATCATTATTTTGATACATTGGTGATAGCTCTTGGTTCAAATGTTTTTTTTAGTCTTGTTTTTTTAATGTCATCCTATAATTTTGTCTGCATGAGAATAGCATTAGGCAACGAGATAAGAAATCGGTCGGTTTTAATTGGGTTAATTGAGAAAAAAATCCACTTTTATAGTGTTTTTCTCCTGTTCACAAATTCCATAGTTGGAGTGATTTTACTGTGGGTTGGAGAGAGTTTTGTCTCAGGTCTGGGGTTTTCATGGTTTGTGACATTTATTATAAGTGCTCTATTTTTACAGGGTTCATTATCCCGATATATGACACCTGCGGTGGTGAGTAGTTTGTCAAAAGTGAAAGAACTGCTCTCCGCAACCCCCAAATAAGCCATATCTTCAGGGCTTTGCTAATGAGTAAATGACCTTGCGTTTAAAACCCAGCATAACCTTATGATTGATATGGTTATGCTTCTGCCTGTACATTATTCATACCACACTCTGAGAGTGTGGTGATGATAGTGGTTCTTCTGGGCATGATAGATATCATGCAACTTATATGGAAATGAGAAAAATATGAAACAAAACATTAAGTTGATGGCAATGACTGCCGTATTATCCTCCACCCTGTTTTTGTCTGGTTGTGGAGCGATGAGCACAGCGATAAAGAAACGCAATCTCGAAGTGAAGACTCAGATGAGTGAAACAATCTGGCTTGAGCCTTCTTCACAGAAAACAGTGTTCCTGCAGATCAAGAATACCTCTGATAAAGACATGTCTGGCCTGCAAGCCAAAGTCGCTAAAGCTGTTCAGGAGAAAGGCTACACAGTAACCTCATCACCGGAAAACGCACATTACTGGATTCAGGCGAATGTCCTTAAAGCGGATAAAATGGACCTGCGTACCGCCCAGGGGTTCCTGAACCAGGGCTACGAAGGGGCGATAGCGGGTGCCGCATTAGGTGCGGGGATTACCGGTTATAACTCCAGTTCTGTCGGCGCAACATTAGGTGTTGGCCTGGCGGCTGGTCTGGTGGGAATGGCCGCTGACGCGATGGTGGAAGATATCAACTATACGATGGTGACGGATATTCAGATTTCTGAAAAAACAAACGCCAGCGTGCAGACCGATAATGTCGCTGCTCTGAAACAGGGCACTTCTGGTTATAAAGTACAGACCAGTACACAAACTGGTAATCAGCATAAATACCAAACCCGCGTTGTGTCTTCTGCTAATAAAGTAAACCTGAAATTTGAAGAGGCGAAGCCGGTGCTTGAGGATCAGCTTGCAAAATCTGTAGCTAATATTCTCTGAAATACCAGGGTGGTTATTCAACCACCCTTATTCCTGGCTTGTCTGTTGCAAATAACACACTCCAATCTTCTTTGACTCCATAAACTAATCGTCTGAAGCATTTTATTTGCTTTTACGATCAGTCTATCTATGGGAAATATAATGAGCCTGAATCCTCGCGACTTAACGCAGGGCGGTCAGGTCGCATTCATGCGCCTGAAAATGTTCCTGCAAATAAATAACCTGATTTCTTATTACGTTATTATGGGGACGGTTTTATTTGGCATCGCCGTCCTGCTTATGCGAATGAGTATTCAGAATCTGACCAACGGCATTATTTACTGGTTTGTTCGGGTAATGTCGCCCTTTACTGAAAAAATGGTCAGTCAGCCTGTCTATACCATCCGTTATTACGAGCATAACCTGCAGTACAGCGCCAGGCAGGTGTTGAGTGACAGTTACACCATGTACTGCGGCCAACTGCTGAAACAGGAACTGGTTATTGCAGGATGTGCCGCGCTGCTGATCGCCTTTCTGGCCACACTGGCCGTGTACTGGTATCTCGGGCGTGCTGGCCGTAAACAGAGTGAGGATGAAATTATCGGGGGCCGGGTACTCTGCGAATCGCCAAAAGAAGTTGCCCGGATGATGAAAAAACGCGGGGAAGCATCTGATATTCGTATTGATGACCTGCCGCTGAAGCTGGATTCTGAAATTCAGAATATGGCTATGCATGGCACGGTATCAACCGGTAAATCCACCCTGATGCGCAAGATTTTAAAACAGCTGCGTGACAGGGGCGATCTGGTCATTATCTACGACAAAGGCTGTACTTTCGTTGAGGATTTCTACGACGAATCCCGGGATAAAGTGCTTAATGCGCTGGATTCCCGTTGCCCGAACTGGGATTTGTGGGAGGAATGCCGCTCTATCGCCGAACTGGAGAATGCCAGTACGACCCTGATCCCGGCCAGTAGCGGTGAAGATCCTTTCTGGCAGGGCAGTGCGCGCACCATCTTCGCGGAAGGTGCTGAGCGCATGCGTAAGGACGAAGATCGCAGCTACAACAAATTCCTGCGTACACTTCTGGCCATAAAGCTGGACCAGTTGCGGGCTTTCCTGGCCGGTACGCCAGCCTCCACACTGGTTGACGGAAAAATCGAGAAGACAGCCATCTCTATTCGGAGCGTGCTGACCAACTACGTTAAAGCTCTGCGCTACCTGCAGGGCATTGATCGTCCGGGGCGGGAGAAGTTTACCATCCGGGAATGGATGAAAGGCCAGACCGATAAATCGAAGAATGGCTGGCTTTTCATTACTTCCGATGAACAAAACCATGAGTCCCTCAAGCCGCTTATTTCACTGTGGCTCAGCATTGCCGCCACCAGTCTTCTCGCTATGGGGCCGAACCGGCAGCGGCGTGTCTGGTTCTTTTATGACGAACTGGCGTCGCTGCATAAATTGTCCTCATTACCGCGGATTATTTCAGAAGCCCGTAAATTTGGTGGTTGTTTTGTGCTGGGTTTTCAGAACATCGCCCAGATGGAAGAAATCTATGGTCCTAAAGCCGCAGCGGGACTGTTTGACCTGCTGAACACCAAATTCTTCTTTCGTTCCCCGAGTGCGGAAATTGCGCAGTTTGTAGAAAAAGATCTGGGGGAAACCCGGCGTAAAAAATTCAACGAACAGACCAGCTTCGGCCATGAGCAGGTCCGTGACGGGATATCTTTCGGCAAGGAGGAAGAGCGTGTCACGGTGGTGACCTATTCAGACATCCAGAAACTTAACGATCTGCAGTGTTATGTCACCCTGCCCGGTGACTATCCCGTTGTAAAACTCTCCATGAGCTATGAGGCAATGCCTAAAGTGGCAGATGCCCTGTTGCAGCGTGACGTACAGACGAGTCTCGATCAGACGCTTGAGGATGAAATTCGGCGCCGCGGTGAAGAAGAACGGCACAAGTTTGCCGGATTGTTCGAGGGAGAATCGTTAATTCAGGCTGTTCCGGGCGGTGCGTTTATACCGGAGGTTAATCTTTCGAATACCCCTCCTCCTTCTGCCGACCTGGTGGCTGTTGTTCTTGCGGAAGCGAACACGCCTCCTGCGACGTGGCCATTGCAGACAAAAGGTGCTTCCGGCGATGCAGATACCGAAAACATGGCTTCCACTGCAGTTGCCGCTGAAGGTGGCTCAGCCTCGACCGGAGGGACTGAGCGTGATATCGAACAGGATTTACCACAGGATGTTCCCCCGGGCCTGAACAGCGACGGTGAGGTTGTGGATTTCGCAGCGTATGAGGCATGGGCTCAGACCTCACACCAGACTCGCGATATGACCCGCAGGGAAGAGGTCAACATCAACCATGCGACAGATAAAACGCATGACTTTGATGACGACAGGGAGGTGTTCTGATGCTTTCCATTTCTTCTATAAAGGGTGATTCGGCCTATTACAGTCATGAAGACAACTACTATGCCAGCGGTTCGCTGGAGTCTCGCTGGTTGGGAGATGGCGCGGAGAAACTGGGCCTGAAGGGCGAAGTTGCCAACGCCGATATGGATGCGATACGTCAGGGCAAACTTCCTGACGGCACCGATCTCTCCAGAATGGTCAATGGCGTGAATAAACACCGCAGTGGCTACGACCTGACCTTTTCAGCCCCCAAAAGTGTGTCGATGATGATCCTCATTGGTGGTGATACCCGCCTGCTTGATGCGTGGAACCGCAGTGTGGAAAACGGCATGAAAGAGGTTGAGAAGCTTATCAGTGCGCGCATCACGGACGGTGGAAAAACCGACACTGTTCTGACGGGAAACATGGTGGCCGCACTGTACAACCATGATACCTCCCGTGCTTTAGATCCGCAGATCCATACGCATGCGTTAGTGTTCAATACTACGTTTGCGGAAGACAAATGGCGGGCGCTGGCCAGCGATACACGTATGAAAACCGGATTCGGTGAAAATTTGTATGCGCTGCAGGTGGCGATCGGAAACCTCGTACTGCAACCATTCAGACAGGAGGCGGAAAAACTCGGTTATGAAACGGTTGCGGCCGGTAAAAATGGTCTCTGGGAGCTGAAAGATGTTCCCGTTGCGCCGTTTTCGACCCGAAGCCAGGCTATTAGCGAAGCGGCAGGGCCGGATGCGTCCAAAAAATCCCGCGACGTTGCCGCACTCGATACCCGCCAGGCAAAAGCCTGGGCCGACCCGGATCTGCTGAAAGCTGAATGGCGCCGGCGGCTGACCGATGAAAAATTTGATATCGATAACTACATCGGCCAGGCGCAGACGCGGGCGGAGCCACCAGGCCCTGTTGTTGGTGGCACAGAGGGTATTCGCTCAACAGGCCAGCCTGGTGGTGTGTCTTCAGCTCAGATTTCTGAGTCAGACGTGCAGAAAGCCGTCAGCGATACGATTTCGGCGTTGTCGGAGAAGAAGGTCCAGTTTACCTGGTCGGAGATGCTGGCCGGCACGGTCAGTCGTCTGCCCTCCGCACCTGGTCTTTTTGAGCAGGCCCGTGCCGGCATCGATGCCGCAATTGAAGAGCAGCGGCTTATCCCCCTGGATCGCGAGAAGGGCATTTTTACTTCCGATATTCATCTGCTGAACGAACTCAGCGTTCATCAGCTGGCGCGCACGGCCATTCAGGAGCAAACCGTACTGGTCTTTCCTGAACGGACACAGGAGCGCGAGATGCCAGCAGGTGATGCTGTATCTGTCCTGACGCAGGATAAAAGCCCGGTAGCCATTCTCAGTGGTCGTGGAGGAGCACAAACCCTGCGTGAGCGCACGGAAGACGTGGCCATGATGGCCCGTTCACAGGGGCGTGAGGTGATGGTGATTGCAGCAGACGGTCGCAGTGGCCAGTTTCTGTCAGAAAGCCCGCATCTGGCAGGGCATGTCATGCTGCGCTCGCAGATGAATGCTGACACCGTATTGCCGGTGCAGGGCACGGTTATCGTTGACCGGGCGGAAAGGCTGTCACTGAAAGAAACCGTGCTGCTGCAGGAAAAGGCGCTCAGCGCCGGTGCGCAGCTGATTTTTATGGATACGGAGAACCGGCAGGGAACGGGGAATGCTTTGTCCGTACTGAAAGAGGCGGATATTCCACAGTACCGGTTTTACAGCACGCAGCTGCCGGAAGTGCGACTGGTCAGCGAGGCGGACAAACGGAACCGTTATGGCCAGCTGGCGCAGGACTATGTGCGCCTGTCAGCTGAAGGTCGGGATGTCGTGGCCCAGGTTACCGGTGCCCGGGAACAGCAGCAGCTGACGGAGGTTATCCGGGATATGCGGCGTGATGCGGGTGAGCTGGGCCGGGAGCAGGTGACACTCCGGGTACTGGAGCCGGTGTGGCTGGACAGCAAAACCCGTCATCAGCGCGATAATTACCGGCCCGGGATGGTGATGGAGCAGTGGGACGCTGAGAAGAAAACGATGACGCGGCACACCATTGACCGGGTGGCTGAGGCCACTAACAGCCTGGTGCTGCAGGGGGAAGACGGTAGTCGCCTGACCCTGAAGGTCACGCAACTGGACGGCAGCTGGAGCCTGTACCGCAGCCGGACACTGGAGGTTTCTGAAGGGGACCGCGTCAGGGCGCTGGGGCGAGAGCTGAAGGGAGCCATCAAAGCGAAAGAGCAGTTCACCGTAGCGGGGCTGGAAAATGGCGTGGTACGGCTGCGAAGCGGCGACCGGGAGTTGCGCCTGCCCACTGAACGGGCCGTGAAGCTGGCTCATGACTATGTGGAAGGGACCGGGGCGGGTACCAGCGCGTCGCGCACGGTACTGGCCGCAGTCGGTCCGCGAGGCCTGAATAAACAGACCCTGAATGCGCTGGCGCAGAGTGGCAGCGACATCCGGATTTATACGCCGCTTGCGCCTGAGCAGGCTGCGCGCAAAGTGGAAAGCGTGTCCGCCGTGCGACTGGCCAGTGACCAGGTCCGTCAGTCGACCGGCGAGGCAAATCTGGATACCGCCATACAGGCCAGCCGTGAGCGTCTGATGTCGGATGCAGAGCAGGCCGTCAGTCTGGCCATCCCGCGCGCGCAGCAGGGACAGGTACACCTCAGTGAAATTGCCCTGCTGTCAGAAGCGGTAAAATCCGGCCAGCCGCTGGCTGATGTCCGGACTGAAATCGCCCGGCAGGTGAACAGCGGGGAGCTGATTCAGCTGGATTCGGTTTCCGGGGCGGGAAACAGGGTGCTTGTTCCGCGTGTGGCGTATGAGATGGAAAAGACCATCATCCGCCATATTGCTGAGGGTAAGGATGCTGTACAGCCACTGATGGCGCTGACGCCTGCCTCAGTGCTGGCCGGTCTGACGGCAGGCCAGCGGGAGGCCACACGGACGGTACTGGAGAACACCGACCGCTTTATGGCCATTCAGGGGTATGCCGGGGTGGGGAAAACCACCCAGTTCCGGGCGGTGATGGGTGCCCTGAACACCCTGTCTGAATCCGTGCGGCCGCAGGCCATTGGCCTGGGACCCACGCACCGGGCCGTGCATGAGATGCGTGAGGCTGGGGTGGAGGCACGAACGCTGGCCAGTTTCCTCAGTGAAACCCGGCTGGCCATTCAGGCCGGAGAAACACCGGACTTCCGCAATGTCCTGTTCCTCACCGATGAGAGCTCGATGGTTGGGAACCGCGATATGGCAGAGCTCTATCAGCTGGTTGCCGCAGGCGGCGGACGGATGGTCTCCAGCGGGGATACCGCGCAGCTGCAGGCCATCTCAACCGGTCTGCCGTTCCGCCTGGTGCAGCAGCGCAGCGCCATCGATACGGTGGTGATGCAGGAGATTGTCCGCCAGACCCCGGCGCTGCGCCCGGCGATTGAAAGCATCATCGCAGGTCAGGTTGATACATCACTGCGCCAGGTGGATGACGTCAGCCCGCAACAGGTCCCGCGTCAGGAAGGGGCCTGGGTGCCCGGGAACTCCGTCATGGAAATTCGTGCGCCGAAAAAGGACCAGGAGCAGGACACTCCCGCTGCCGATGAACAGACACTGACACCAGAGCAATTGTCACTGGTCCGGACTGACATCATTGAAGCCATCCGGGATGACTGGATGGGGCGCACCCCGGAGGCGCAGCAGCAGACGCTGGTTGTGGCAGAACTTAACGCTGACCGTCACGCCATCAATGATGCCATTCATGCCGCCCGGCATGAGAAAGGCGATACAGGTGCTGAAGAACGCACGTTCACCGTCCTGGAGCCGCTCCGGGTGCCTGACAACGCCCTGCGTGCGGCTGAAACCTTTGCGGAGTATACCGGCGCCGTGGCCATGATGAACGAGCGCTACTGGACTGTAGCGGAGGTGGATACGCAGGACGCCTTGGTCACGTTGCGTAATGCTGACGGGGAATCGGTGCTGCTCTCTCCTCAGCAGAACACTGCACAGGATATTTCTCTCTTCACACCCCGCGATCTGACGATCAGTCAGGGGGACAGGGTGCGCTTTACCCGCTCGGACACCGACCGCGGCTATGTGGCCAACAGTCTGTGGGAGGTGGCCGGGTTCACTGACGACGGGTCCATCCGCTTCCGACAGGGAGATCAGGAGAAAATTGTCGACCCGCAGGCCATGACGGAGGACCGTCATATTGACCTCGCCTATGCCCTGACGGTGTATGGCGTACAGGGGGCCAGTGAGCGCTTTGCCATTGCCCTGACCGGTACCGAAGGTGGCAGGAAAAGAATGGCGTCTCTGGAGTCAACTTATGTGACGCTGTCACGAGCAAAAGATCATGTGCAGGTCTATACCGACGATCTGGCTGGCTGGAGTGCCGATGCCCGGCATTCAAATGCCGGACAGACCGCCCACGACCTGCTGCACCAGAAAAGTGACCACGAATCCGACACCGGCAACCGACTGCTGGCCACCGCCTCACGACTGGATAAAACCGCGCTGGGACGCAGGGTTCTGGCGGAAAACGGCCTGGAGGGCGAAACAATGGCGCGCTTCATTGCTGCCGGCAGGAAATACCCGACACCGTATGTGGCCCTGCCGGCGTGGACCCGTCACGGAAAAGAAGCCGGAGCACTGCTGACCGAAATCCGCATTGAGGATGACGGGATGCGCGTGGTGCTCAGTGATGAGTCCCGGCTGCGTGGTGGGGAGGATGCACAGTTCGCCGGCCTGCAGGCCAGCCGTAACGGGCAGACACTCATTGCTAATGATGCACAGACGGCGCTGCGCCTGGCACAGGAGAACCCGGAGAGCGGGGTGGTGATACGCCTGCACGGTGAAGAACGGTTGCTCAATGCAGCCCGCCTGACCGGAGGACGAATCACGGAGCCTGATGAGGTGGCACGGACAGTGCGCAGTGTGGCGGAGGCTGAATCGGCAGCGAAAGCGGAAGACCCCATTACGCTGCCTCCGGACGAGCAGCAGAAACTGGCAGAGGCACAGGAAAAAGCGGCCCGGGAGCTGGCGGAGCTGGCCCGGCAGGAACTGCTGCCGGCAGTGCCGGGTGAGGAGAGCACCAGATCCGAACCCCTGTTGTCTGCCGATGAAGAACGTCGCCTGCGTGACGGTACAGCCCGGGGAGAACGTGAGCTGGATGAGGCCATTCAGGAAGCGGTGGCGGAAGGTCGGTGTATCCGCCAGCAGGTGCGCGAACAGATGCTGCGTACCGAGCGTGAGTGGGTGGTGAATGTACCGGAAAAAGACATTGAGCTGGAAAAAACGCTCGGTGGGGACTGATTCAGGGAGGATATGTATATGGTTGCCGGAATAATCATCATTGCCATTTTGCTCGCCGGATTTGTGGTATTGCTCAGGCAGGCCGGTTCAGCCCGGCATCCACTTTTGCAAAGACTGCGTGAAAAAGGGATTCGGCCAGGCAGAACTGAACAGTTGTTGTGCCGCCGACCGTCATTCGTCAGTGCCGGTCAGCTGATGACGGAGCGGGAGCAGCGTTTTCTGCGTAGGCTCGACAGGTTGGCCGATACCCGCCAGTGGCGGTTGTGCCCGCAGGTTCGTGTGGCCGATATCGTCAGAGTGGCGCCCGATCGTAAGTCCGGGAGCCGTGAATGGTGGCAACTGTTCCGCCTGGTATCGCAGTGGCATTGCGATGTGGTTATCACGGACCGCGCCGGGCGAATCATTGTGGCAGTGGAGCTGGACGATCGTTCCCATCAGGCGCCGAAACGTCAGCGGCGTGACCTGCTGCTGGAAGAGGTGCTGAAACAGGCGGGTATCCCGCTGCTGCGTGGCGATGATGAACAGCAACTGTCTGAGCGTGTCAGGGCACATCTTTGCGCACATCGACCGGAGGCTGCAGCATGAATCCGGGGAAATCTGTTGCCGTGCATCCTTTCAGGCCGATCCTGAATTTCTCCGCGCTGCAGCGCGATGTCATCCGGATGGCCGCATTTATGGCAATGGTGGGGGACCACATCGCCACTGCCTTTCAGCTGGATATGCCCTTACTGAACATGGTCGGGCGTTGTGCATTCCCCCTGTTTGCGCTGGTCAGCGGCTGTAACATGGCAGACAAAGCCCTGCGTCAGCACAGCCTCAACCGCCTGTGGCTGATGGCACTCCTGGCCCAACCGGGTTACTGGCTGGCCTTCAGGGAAGCCGGACTCATGTGGTGGCAACTGAATATCCTGTTTGCCTTCGCCGTTGTCATGCAGGTGACCCGCTTCCTGCAGGCGGCGACCGTGCTTAATGGCGTTGCGGCTTTCACGGCCCTGGTGGGGTATCTGCCGCTTAGCTCTGCCAGTTACGGTATACCCGGTCTGCTGATGCTCGCCGGCGCGCTGCTTATCTGGCAGGTCCGGGACTCACTGCGGCCGACCCTGTTTGCTGTCTGGCTGTTGCTGGTCGCCCTGCTTAATGCCCGGCACGGTGATGTGATGACGCTCTCCGGCGTACTGCTGACGCTGGCTGTGCTGTTTTGCGTGCACGGGCTGGTACCGGCTCCCGGACGACGTCTGCAGGCCGGACGGTGGTTTGCACCAGCGTATGCCCTTCATCTGCTGTGTATTGGTTTTCTGGTCAGTGTTCTCTGACCTGTCTTTACTGTTGCTTCAATCAAACAAAAGGAATTCACATGAAAAATAAGCAAATCGCTTTATATGCGGTTATCTCCGGCTGCCTGTTATTAAGCGGGCCGACGTTTGCTTCGTCAAAAGGGCCTGTACTTATCCATTCAGAACTACCTGAACAGATTCTGGCTGAGCCTCCCGCGGTGCCGGAGCAGGTCACGACTAACGTGCTTCTGCGACAGATTCTGGCGGAGGTGATAAAGACAAATAGCCTGAAGGAAGATAAACGCTGTAGCGATGGTGAAAAGAACTATTCTCCGGGCTACATCATCAGCGTTGGCAATAAAACGCTGCGTTGTGATATTGCCAGGGATTACCCGCAATGGATCGAGGGGGACAAAGCTTGAGAGCGAAAACACTTCTGTCTGATCCTGGTTTGTTCAACTAAACGGCCTGACGCCTCCGCAGGGCGTCGTTGTCCAACCCCGGCAATCGGGGAAAAACAAGTTTCCCCCGATTCCGGCGTTTCTGAATACATCCAGCGAAGGAGATACCATGCAAACAATGCCTAAAAAACATATGTGCCGATGGCTTCTGCCCGGCCTGCTCGGTCTGGTTCTATGCGCGCCAGTACCGAATACTTACGCCGCCACCGTTGAGGCAGGATTTTCTCCGGAAGGTACAGCTCTCCAGCTGGTTCTTAAGACAATTGAGACCGCGCAACAGGAAATCCGTCTGATGGGCTATTCCTTCACCTCTCCTGAGGTGGCCAGGGCACTTGTCAGGGCAAAACGTCGGGGGGTCGATGTGGGTGTGGTTCTGGACTGGAAAGCTAATACCGGAAGGAACAACAACGCCAGCAGGGCGGCAATGAATCTGCTGGCTGGTGCCGGCATTCCGCTTCGTACCGTCAGTGCTTACAAAATTCTGCACGACAAAGTGATCGTCGTTGATGGCCGCAACACCCAGGTCGGCTCATTCAACTTCAGCCGGGCTGCAGACCGTTCGAATTCGGAGAATGTGCTTGTTGTCTGGGATGACCCAGTCTTAGCCCGCAGCTACCTGAATCACTGGACATCCCGCTGGGCGCAGGGAACGGACTGGAAACAGACGTTCTGACATTTCAATAAACGATCCTGAAACGTAAACCGTGCGCCAACACAGGTTACGTTCATAAAGTAAGTCGCTGATTTCAGGAATCTGTAGTATTCTCTGCAAAGATCCAGATTTGATCCTTGAGGAGGCAGAGATGTCGCAGCCTGGAAATGCAGTTTCCTCATCGAAAGAAAAACGTGCGTACCGCAAAGGCCATCCGCTAAGTGCTTCTGAGCGACAACAAAGTTTTGTTGCGCGGAAACGTGAAACGCACAAAGAAATTAAGATCCTTGTGCCTAAAGAGCTCAAGAGCAAATTTCAGGAAATGTGTGCAGAAAGCGGTCTGAGTCAGGCAGAACTGTTTAGCCGTTTAATCGACAAAGCCAGTTAAACTGGCGTTATGGGCTGACATTCTTGCTTGAGTGGGCACGTAGTGCTAGATTACTGATCGTTTAAAGAATTTTGATGGCTGGCCACGCCGTAAGGTGGCAGGGAACTGGTTCTGATGAGGTGTCTACCCGGGACCAGAAAAGACAAAACCCCGATAATCTTTCAATGTTTGGCGACGAAGAAGATTACCGGGGCTTACCTAAACTGTATAGCCACCAATCAGGCTATGCAGGGAGTATAGTTTTATGCTCAGAAAAGTTCAATACTTGTTTCTGCGCCATTTACTCCTTCCGTGCATTGTAAGTGCAGGCGGGTTTGAATAGCGGAACATTTTCCGATGCTACCTCTTTCGACTGGTCGGAATACGACTTAGCGAATCTGCGTGAAGTACGCGATTGTGCTGTTGTTTCTCCGAAGCGTACTCGCCGTCGTCGCGGAACACACTCGACGGCGTGTAAGTGTGCTGATCCTAAATATCTTCGACCTGCGAACTTTAGCGAGCTCCCGAAAGTACTTCGGGACGGGTATCATCGTGCCCAGAAACGCCGTTTCTCACGGCATCCGTATTTCGTGCATATGCGCACAAATGCTGGCCGTGAGCGCGATTTTCGACAGGAACGCCAGCATCTCCTCGATGCACTGGCCGTTCTGCTGGTCAGCGGTTGCGACATTGCCACGTTTAACGTCGCCCTCAACAGTTCACAGATATGCAAGGCGTTAAGTCCAAAAGATTCCCGGGGTGAGGTAATACCTGGTGAAGAGGTCACGCCTTCCCGCATTTGCCGCGCACTCGATCTGTTAGAAAATTACGGCCTTATCGAGCCGTACATGCGTCGCCTGGACCCGTACACAAAAACATACCTCCCGCGTCATGTCACGTTAACAGAGCAGTTCTTCAGGCTCCTCCAGGTCAATCTCGATCTGCTGTTCAAAGAGCGTGAAGAACGTCTGCGCGCGCTGGCTGAGGGGATTCTTGCCCCTGGCGAAGTGATGTCCGTAAAAGCGGCCAGACAGCGCTTCTTTGACGAAAAAGTGGCGCAGGCCCTGAAGGTTCGCCGCGAGCGAGCGATAGAACAGAAGCGCCTGTCCCGAATTGCTCGTTCTACCCAGCTCGATGACCGGCAGTTCCAGATTGCAGCCTGGCTGATCAACACGCGGCCGGAAGTCTCAGGCATGACTCCGGATGATTTCGAGTTGCTGGTCTACCATTACCTGCGTCAGATCAAGCTCAATTTTGACACTGAGCCACCAGGCTAACTTAACGTTCACTCCACGTTTTTCCTCTACCGCCGCTGGCGGTTTTTGTGCTTCCCCGCGTTTAAAAACTGGCTGAAAAACCATCAATAAAACCTGCCGTTACGACACGCATTACCGTCGAAAAACCCCCTGATGAAGCAAACTGCTCATGTCCCAGTAGTTATGCACAAATATCCGCAAACATAGAGGAGTTTTTACCCGCAATGACTGGAAGTATTACCCGCAAGTTTTTCTTAATCTTCTGGAAGCCCTTAGCTCTTTCTTACCAACGAACGCTTACGCGCCTTTGCCCTTTTAAATATTCAATTAAAAAACGGATCTTATTCAGTCCCGCTTTCCTGTGGAAAACGGGGATAATGTCCGCCCTTGCAGCGGACTACGTCCGCGCCGGTTCGGAAACAGCAGATGTACCTCCCGCCACTACGCGGCGGGCATCAGTCAGAGTAAAATAGTTACAACATCCAGAATGTTCACGCAAAGACGTGAATCATGCACACCTGCACACCTGCACACCTGAACCATCACAGCACCTCCCACCACTGAAAAGCGAGGCCGCCCCGGCCCAAAGGGCCGGAACAACATCGCTTTTAATACTGGATGATGTAACTAAACATTTAAGTTGCTGCCAGTAACATCGCGGCAAGTTCTCAGTACAGCCCCCGGGCACCGGCTTTGCCGTCGCCACGGCTCCGGAAATCACGCCCTGTACGTCGCAAGCGCCGTACAGCCCGCTCACCGGAGTTAAAAAGGCTTAATGAGACCACATCATGACTATAAGCGGGTTATGGCTTATCAGGGTGGAGGGATGGATTGGTGGAACCTATCAACATCGTAACCGGCTGCGCCGGGCTACGGCGCCATTAACCACTGTGCTCTGGTCAACTTCAGAGGGCGCCTCTATGCGCCTTTGGCGCATTCCAGGAATGCCTGCGCGCTGCTCGGCATTCTTAACCAGAATATTGAAGCTGCATTTCCGGCTACGCCGGGTCCCGGCGCCACTCACCATCAGTATTCTATTTGGGGGCAGTTTGGATATCGAAAATTATTGTACTATAAGGGCTTCCCCGGCATGTCAACGCCGGTGTTTACGGTTTCTGTCTGCACTACAGTTAAAAATAAAGGGGAGAGACTGCGGTACTATAAACGGCCATAATGAATCGTTATCGATTCGGACCCTGATGAAAGACGCGCGTGAGGTTCTTGTTCGTTAAGCGGATACGTATATCCTGTACAATAGCCAGATAGGCCTCACGGGGTCTAACCCTTTATCATCAACGAATTGCAGAACAGATGGTTATTTTGTTTCGTGCTTTAGCTGGCTGAGTACAGCCTGAAATCATCACCGTAATGCAATGATGCCCAGCACAGCCTTGCGTTTTTGGCTGCGATCGCTACAACCGCACGCCAGTATCCTCTGCGCTCGACCAGTGAACAGACCCAACGACTGAATGAATCAGTCCTTTTCTCCGCCCCGATCAGTACCGAGCGGGCACCCTGAACCAGAAGTGTTCTCAGATACGAATCGCCAGCTTTCGTTATCCTGCCAAGCTTCGACTTTCCGCCGCTGCTGTACTGCGATGCCGTAAGGCCCAGCCAGGCTGCCAGCTGGCGCCCATTCTTAAAATCATGTGCGTTACCGATACTGGCGACCAGCGCACAGGCTGTTGTGGGGCCAACGCCCTTCAATTCCATCAGCCTTTGACTGCGATGATCTGTTTTGGCCATGCGGGACAAAATCCGATCATATTCAGCTATGTAGGCTTCGATGCGAGCAACGTGCTCCAGCAAATCATCAACACATTGCTGAACCTGAAGTGGTAAAGAATCTTTCTGTGCAGAAACCATGTGTCGCAGGGCATCTGTACTTTGTGGCGCGATGACGCCGAATTCAGATATCAATCCTCGCAGGCGATTATACGTTGCTGTTTTCTCTTCGATAAACCCCTGACGGGTGCGGTGTAGGCATTGCATCGCCTGCTGGCTCTCATCCTTCACGGGTACAAACCGCATATGCGGGCGACGAACGGCTTCACAGATAGCCTGTGCATCAGCTGCATCATTTTTGCCTGATTTACCGGCCATGCGGTAAGGAGATACAAATTTAGCAGCCATCAGACGCGGTTCATGACCATATTGCCGGAACAGTCTTGCCCAATAGTGAGCCCCGGAGCATGCCTCCATCCCGATAACACAGGGAGGTAAACTGGCAATCAGCTCAGGAAGGGCAGCGCGCGATACTTTGGATTTAACCAGAACAGTTTTACCGTGCTGGTCAACGCAGTGAACAGCGAACACATTTTTAGCAAGATCGATACCGACAGTCGTGATGGTCATAACAAATCCCTCCGGGGCTGTGTTTACCCCATGATTGCACAAGAGTTAATCAGGTGCATATCCAGGGGAAGTCCCTTCCATTCGTTAAGAGCATAATTTAACCAATCTAGTTCAAAATACTAGCCACGCTGCGTGTAGCGTGGGAGTAGCCCCTACTGCGATAATGCAGCCGTACAATATTGTACGTTTCCCAAACGCAGCCCAGCACTTTGGACACACATTCGATTCTCTCTTTTCTTGCTGTCGATGCGGAGTGAATGTTTATTGTCCTTCATTCCTGACAGTTGACAGACATAAGCGTTTCAGATGTGACGCTAATCACATCGAATCAATCGTTTTGTTTGTGAAATAGATCACTCATCGCAATGAAACACAGACTAACCACAATGAAACACATCATTTTATTTCATTGATTTTATTTGATTAAAAAAAACTGGCACGCAAAGTGCTTTATGAATAGCAACTGATTCAATTTTTATTGGAAATTAAAGATGAGTGAGAATGCTATGCAGCTGAAAGCAGAATTCGTAATCGCGAACAAAAGTGGTCTTCACACTAGGCCAGGCGCGGTACTGGTTAATATCGCAAAAAAATATGACAGCGAAATTACTATTACCAATTTGACATCGCAGGGCAAGCCAGCCAATGCCAAGAGCCTGATGAAATTAATGACGTGCGGAATTAAATGCGGTCACAAAATTCTAATCACCCTTGAAGGTGAAGACGCTGAGCATGCGCTCGCAGCGATTAGTGAAGGTATTGTTGGTGGACTTGGCGAATAACTCTCCAGACTGAGAACTGATCATGACTAAAGTCGCTTTAATATGTGGTACAGGAGCATCCAGCAGTTTTATGGCGGTGAAATTGCGGGCTGCTGTGAAGGACAAAGGACTACACATTGAAGTGTCGGTATGCCCTGAAACATCGTTAACAAAAGATATTGAGACCTACGACCACATTTTAATCGGGCCTCATCTTTCTTTTCTCGAGGAAGACCTTCCCTCCCGGTACCACCTGAAAGGGAAATTAACAGTCATCCCATACTACATCTACGCAACTATGGACGGTGATCAGTTACTTCAATTAATAACTGAGTACCAATAACTCTGATACGGACTTAAGAATTCAAACCCTCCTTAAAAAGGTTAAAAAAATGAGTTCATCACCGAATACCTTACAATTAAAGATTCAAAAACTTGGTGCATTCCTCAGCGGAATGGTCATGCCGAATATCGGTGTGTTCATTGCCTGGGGTATCATCACTGCTCTGTTTATTCCAACCGGCTGGTATCCGAATGAATATCTGGCCAAACTCGTTGGTCCTACGATCACTTATCTGTTACCCGTTCTGATTGGCTACACCGGTGGTCATGCAGTTCATGGCCGCCGGGGTGGTGTCATCGGTGCACTGGCAACCATGGGCGTTGTGATCGGTTCATCTGTCACCATGCTGATTGGCGGGATGGTGATGGGGCCGCTGGCGGCATGGATCATGAAGAAGTTTGATGGCTGGTTGGTTGGTCGCGTTAAGCCCGGTTTTGAAATGCTGGTTGATAACTTCAGTATCGGCATCATCGGCGGGATCCTGATGATAATTGGCTATGCGGCCGTTGAACCCATCTTCTCCATGATCCTTGGATTTTTATCTGCCGGCGTCAACTGGGCCCTGAGCCACAGTCTGCTTCCTCTGGCAAGTATCTTCGTTGCACCCGCACAGGTTCTCTTCCTTAACAACGCCATCAACCACGGCATTATGGCTCCACTCGGTATACAGCAGGTGGTTGAGCATGGTCGCTCTATCCTGTTCCTCGTGGAGGGTAACAGTGGCCCATTAGTGGGTGTGATGGTTGCTTACTGCCTGTTTGGGAAAGGCCTGGCGCGTAAAACCGCCCCGGCGGCAACGATTATCGTGATGTTTGGTGGGATCGCTGAAGTGTACTTCCCCTATGTCCTGATGAAGCCGAAGTTGGTTCTTGCTCCGATTCTGGGCAGTATGGTCTCCCTGTTTATCTTCCAGGCCTTTGACGGTGGTACTGTCGCCGTGCCTTCACCAGGTAGCGTGATTGCATTTGCCATGATGACGCCGAAAGGTTACTTCACGGTTAACCTGGCAGGCTATTTTGCAGGGTTGATTGTCTCTGCCATTGTGGCCGGGATCCTGTTGAAACTGGATAAGTCACCTGTCGAAGACGGCGAAGAATATCAGGAAGAATCAAACGTACCACACCTCGCTTCAACTCATGTTTCTGTCGCGGCAGCCAGCGAAAATGGGATGACTGCGGGCGGTGAGCATCTGACAGAACGCAAAATCAACAAGATTATAGTGGCTTGCGATGCTGGTATGGGTTCGAGTGCCATGGGGGCTTCAGTCCTGAGAACGCGCGCCAAAAAAGCCATGCTGAACGTTACCGTCGCGAATGCGTCAGTCAGCAACATTCCGGAGGACACGGATCTTGTTGTGACGCACGCAGACCTTTTAAATCGGGCGCGGCAAAATAATAAAAACCCGGAAACTCAGTTTATTTCCATAAAGAATTTCATTGAAGCTAAGCAATATGACCGTGTTTTAGAACACGTACAGAAAAACGGATAATATACGAGGTAAGCATGACGATTTTCAACGCCGAAAACATCAATCTGTTCACCGACGCTGATACGGTAAAAGATGCAATCATTGTCGCTGGTAAATTACTCTCCGACAATGGCTATGTCGATGTGAAATATATTGATGCAATGCTTAAACGTGAGGGTGTTATCTCGACCTATGTTGGCAACGGCGTTGCTGTTCCTCACGGCATCGCAGGGTCCGACGGATTAATTAACAAATCCGGCATCTCTCTTATTCGTCTTCCAAAGAGTATTAAGTGGAGTGATGATGATGAAGCCAGAATCGTTATCGGCATTGCAGGTAAAGATGGAACACACATGGATATTCTCGGGAAAATCGCCATGGTGTGTTCCGACGAAGATAATGTCGAGAAATTACTGAGCGCAGAATCAGCTGCAGAAATCGTGAAAATTTTCGAGGAGTATGAAGAATGAATGCAGTACATTTCGGAGCAGGAAATATCGGGCGTGGGTTTATTGGCGACTTGCTTCACAACAGCGGCTACCATATTACATTTGTTGAAGTTGGTCAGAAAGTCGTTGACAACCTGAACGCAACTAACTCCTACGATATTTATTTTCTCGATAAAGGATATGAGAAAAAAACGATCACTAACGTTAATGCTGTTTCTCCGGTCACGAGCCCTGATGACGTCGTAGCCTCCGTCGTGGCCGCCGATCTGATTACCACCTCTGTCTGGGCAGATAATCTGCCGAAAATTTCAGCCATTCTTGCTAAAGGGTTGAAGGCGAGAAAACTGAAAGGCATGCCGAAGGTCAACGTACTGGCCTGTGAGAATGCCCTCTACGCTTCCGATCGCTTACGGAATGAAGTTCTGAAGCATACCGATATCATTACAGAAGCAGAGCTGGATGCGATCGCCTGCTTCGCCAACGTATCAGTTGACCGTCTGGCGCTGACGAATGTCAGAGAGGGTGTGGAATATCTCGATATTGATACCATGTTTGAGCTGGTCATTGAGCAGAATCGTCTGGTCGATACCAAATCCGAACCTATTAAAGGCGCTGATTACACAGATAATCTGACCATGTACCTTGAAAGAAAACTCTATATCTGCAACTGCGGACATGCTGCGGCCGGTTATTTAGGGTTTATAAAAGGTTATCAGTATGTACAGCAGGCGTTTGCCGATAAAGCAATCTTTGAAGATGTCAAAGGCATGATGTACGAATCTGCCGACGCATTAATCAGAAAATTCGGCTTTGAGTTTGATGAGCTTGATTATTTTATTAAGAAGAACATTAAACGCTTCACAATGGATGTGGTGCAGGATGATATTAAGCGTGTCTGTCGCTCACCAGTCCGTAAACTAGATAAAACAGACAGACTGGTCGCACCTTGCGAATCTTATGAGTCGCTGGTCGGCGAAGTAAAATATTTACCGAAAGCAATTGCCGCAGTATTCATGTTTAAGAACAGTGAAGATGTTCAGGCGGTAGAGCTGCAGGATTATATTTCTGCACATGGGATTGAAAACGCAATTTCTCATTTCACCGGGCTGGAAAATGGTTCTTCCATTTTCAACAAAGTACTGGCTGAGTTCAAAAAATTTAATCATTGAATAGAAGGATAGAAAATCATGAAATTACAACTTGCCTTAGATGACCTGGATTTGGTTAAAGCTCTGCGAATGATCGAGCTGGTTCATGACTCCATCGACATTATTGAAGTTGGTACGCCATTTGTGATCGATGAAGGGATGCGAGCTGTTCGCGAAATCAAGCGTTTCTTCCCTGAAAAAGAAGTCCTTGCCGACCTGAAAATCATGGATGCCGGCTATTATGAAGCCGAACTGGCATTCGAAGCAGGCGCTGAGTACGCCACTGTACTGGGTGTGACCGACGTTCTGACGGTAAAAGGCTGCGTCGAGGTTGCCGAAAAATATAATCGCAAAATCGTCGTCGATATGATCTGCGTCGAAGACATGCCTGGAAGAATTGCCCAGATGGAAGCCACTGGCGCCCATATTCTGGCCGTTCACACCGGGGCTGATCAGCAGGCTGCAGGACGCGAGCCAATCGACGATCTTCGCGTGATGGCTCAGCATGTCAAATCAGCTCAGATGTCTGTTGCCGGCGGCATCAGCTCACGTACTGCTCAGAAATACGTTGATCTTAAACCGGCCATTCTGATTGTCGGTACCGGCATCACCCATCAGAAAGATCCGCGCGCTGAAGCTGCAGCAATCAAACAGATTATGATGGGGGCTAAATAAGATGGCTGACACCGTACTGTTATCGATTATTGAAGAACTGCAGCAGTCAGTAAAGCTGGTGAAACAGGAAGACGTTGATAACCTTGCCGATCTGATTGAAAAGTCGAACCGCATTTTTGTAGCCGGAGCGGGCCGTTCAGGTTTTATGGTTCGTGCCTTCGTCAACCGCCTGATGCACCTGGGATACACGGCCTTTTTCGTGGGTGAACCCACCACACCATCCATTCAGAAAGGGGATCTGTTAATTATCGGTTCCGGATCGGGTGAAACGGGCAGTCTTGTCACCATGGCCCGCAAAGCGGCTGATAAACAGGCAAATATTGCGCTGATCACAATTTATCCTGACTCCACCATCGGTAAATTGTCTTCCACCACCATTGTCCTGCCGGGCTCCACACAAAAGAGCACGCTTGGGACAGGCACAGTGAAAACAATCCAGCCCCTGGGCTCGTTGTTCGAACAGTTGCTTCTGCTTGCCTGTGAAAGCGTCATCCTGACTATCAAGGTACGTAAAAACATGACGGATGAGGAAATGTTCTCCCGACACGCCAATCTGGAGTAAGCATTACTGGAGGAGAGGCCATCCTCTCCTCCGGATTCTCATGCCAAATGTTAATGACATAAACATGCTGAAAGCTTTACCAACCTGACATTAAAACAATTAAAATTAGGTTATGTTTTAGTGAGTTATCTATACATTGGATGGAACATTTGTGATGAGAATTGACCGCATTTTAAAAAAACTTCAGTCGATGCAGGAACCTGGTGGAGTGACAGCCCAGGATCTTGCTGATTTACTCGGTTATTCAAGAGCAAATGTCAGCCATGAGCTGAATAAACTGACGTTGTCCGGTAAGGTTAAGAAAGTACATGGTAAACCCGTGCGCTTCTACCCTGTTGAACAGCCTCATGATGAACGTAAACCCGCCCCAGCCCCCCTGAAAGCGGTCACGAACGACACGCAGAAAAAATCCGTGCTGGGTAAATTTAGTGAAGATAATCCCAGCCTGTACGCCGCGATTGAACAGGCCAAAGCGGCTGTTTTGTATCCCCCGAATGGTATGAACATTCTCATTCTGGGTGAAACCGGGGTCGGGAAATCTATGTTTGCGGAATTACTCTACGATTTTGCTAAAGATAATCAGCTAGTTAATAATAATTCTAATCTTATTGTATTCAACTGCGCTGATTACGCCAACAACCCTCAGCTACTGGTTTCCCAGCTGTTTGGCAGTAAAAAAGGAGCCTACACCGGTCTGGATGAGAATCGGGTGGGGCTAATTGAAAAGGCGCATGGCGGGATCCTTTTTCTTGATGAAGTCCATCGCCTGCCTCCGGAAGGACAGGAGATGTTCTTTACCTTTATTGATAAAGGCACCTTTCGTCGCATGGGGGAAACGGATACCTTGCGTCAGGCCGATGTGCGTATTTTCGCCGCGACCACGGAAAAACCAGAATCCCATCTCCTGCGCACCTTTACCCGTCGCTTCCCGATGATCATCCGGTTGCCGGCCCTTAAGGAAAGAACCTTTCAGGAAAAAAATAATCTCGTTAATTTTTTCATAAATTCGGAAGCTCAGCATCTGAATGCCCCTGTTCATGTTTCAGCAAACAGTCTGAATGCGTTCATGAGCTATGAGTGTGAAAACAACATTGGGCAGCTTCGCACAGATATTAAATTTGCCTGTGCTAATGCGTACGCTGAATATATATCAGGTAAAAAACCAAATATTTCAGTTGTCAGCCGTATTCTTCCAGAGCATGTGAAAGCCGCATTGCTTGAGAATGTCGAGCACCGGAAAGTCTGGAACGGGTATATGCCAGCCAAAACTGCGGTGTCGGTTTATTACCCCGATCAGGCTTATGATTATGCTGCCGAACTGGATGATAATACCGTATATGATGCTTTGCATGATTTGTTTGAAAGCTCTTCTCCGGAGAACATGCCTGAACTGGTTGATGTGGAGAACGCGATCACGACTTTCTTCCGGGAAAACTATAATCATGCAAATAAACATTCGAACTACAAAATCGAAAATCTGATCAGCGGAAATATTCTTTCACTGGCTGATGACATCATCACCCTCTGTGAAACGGAGCTACACAAAAGTTTTCGCACTGAATTCAAGTACGCACTCGCCAAGCATATTGAAAGCACCCTTGACAGGGTGAAGGCGAATAAAAAAATATATCATCCCAATCTTAATAAAATTCGCGTCGAATTGCCTCGCTTATTTAATCTTGCGCTGGATTCCTTACGGCTGATTGAACGTCAGCTTGAAGTCACCCTGCCCATTGACGAGGCAGGGTACCTGGCCATGATCCTGATGTATGATGAAGTCAGCAACCGGAAAAATACTCATACGAAAGTGATTGTAGTCATGCATGGAGAAGCGGCTGCGTCTTCCATCGCCGAAACCGCAAATCATCTGATGGGAGTAAACATTGCCCACGGATTTAATCTGCCGCTGGATGTTAAACCCCAGCTTATCACGGATAACATTATTGACTTTATTAACAGTGAAGAGCATATCTCTGATGTGCTGCTTCTTGTGGATATGGGATCGTTAACCCACATTGGAAAAGTCATCGAAGAACACACAGGCATCCGAACAAGAACCCTTCAGCTTGTCAGTACGCTGCACGTCATTGAGGCTGTTCAAAAATCGATTTCCGGTCTGAAAGCTGATGATCTGTATAACGAAGTGTTGAATGTATTCAGCATTCTGGAACAGCCTGCTGACGCAGTGACAACGGCCACG
This sequence comes from Laupala kohalensis, assembly GCA_002313205.1. Taxonomy (NCBI): domain Eukaryota; kingdom Metazoa; phylum Arthropoda; class Insecta; order Orthoptera; family Trigonidiidae; genus Laupala; species Laupala kohalensis. The sequence continues at coordinate 19,784 of NNCF01144694.1, read as the reverse complement.
GCGGCTGAACGAAAGCTGGCCATTCTGACGATTTGTACGTCCGGTGAAGGGGCCGCGAAAGTGCTCCAGAATATTATTGAGGAATCCTTTTCATATCGGAAAAACTATCTTGATGTCATCCCGGTGGAATTTACCGACGCAAATCAATTTATGCGTGAATATGACCAGATAGCCTCAACGCATATTGTTATCGCTGCCATCTCACCTTTAGAGCTTTCTTTATCGGTTCCGGTTTTTAATGTCAATATCGCATCGACCGATGCCGGAATCAGTCAGTTGCAGCAGTTAATTGATACGGAAACTACCGCACAACTGATGATCGACCCTCTGCGCAGCATGCTTAATACTATTTCTCCGGTCGAAATTATTCCGGACATCCGTCATTTTATTCAGCAATACGCAGAAAATCTGAATATCAGTGTGTCCAGTAATATGATTATCGGTATCTGCATGCATATGGCATGTCTGATCGACCGCCTGTCTTCTACGCACAATAATAACTCTCCTGAAAAAATGGAAGAACCTGACTCGCCTGTCAATCGCATACTGATGAATCATGTCATGCCGCTGTGTGAGAAATATTCAGTGGTGGTGAACAATGCGGAGCTGAACGTCATCGCAAAATTTTTTAAACAATCCAACAAGTGATTACTTAAGGAAATTATTATGGTAACTACAGCGATTTTCCCAGGACGTTATGTACAGGGCGCAAACGCGCTTGATGAATGCCTTGCAGAGGAGCTTTTACGCCTGGGCCAGCGGGCATTTATTGTTCAGGACCCAACGGTAAATAAACTCATCGGGCCTCGTATCGATGCTCTGCTGGCCAACAAAATTGCCACGCAATCAGAGGTTTTTTGCAGTGAATGCTGCGATGAAGAGATTGAGCGGATTTCAGGCTTAACCAAAGCGTTTGAAGCGAATGTAATTGTCGGGATTGGTGGCGGGAAAACCCTCGATACGGCTAAAGCCACCGGGGCCGCGCTGGGACTCCCGATTGTTATCGTGCCGACACTGGCCTCAACCGATGCTCCGTGCAGCTCACTGGTGGTGATATACACCCGTGAAGGTAAATTCAAGCGCTACCTGATGATCCCGCAAAACCCTACGCTGGTCCTGGTCGATACCCAGATTATCGCCAATGCGCCTGCCCGCTTCCTGGTGTCGGGTATGGGCGATGCTCTGGCAACCTGGTTCGAAGCTGAAGACTGCCGCATCAAGGGTGCGGGGAATATGACAACCCGTCCTGGTCCGATGACCGCATTTGGCCTGGCGCGCATGTGTTTTGACGTGCTGCTGAAGTACGGGGTGCTCGCCAAAGCGGCCTGTGAACAGAAGATGGTCACCCCTGCCCTCGAGCATGTTGTTGAAGCTAACACGCTGCTGTCGGGCCTCGGGTTTGAAAGTGGAGGCCTGGCCGCAGCGCACGCCATTCACAACGGACTGACCGTCTTACCGGAAACGCACGCTTACTGGCACGGAGAGAAAGTGGCGTTTGGTACGCTCGCCATGCTGATGCTGACCGATCGTGAACCCGCGCTCATTGACACCGTATACACCTTCTGTGAATCCGTCGGACTGCCAACCACTCTGGCCCAGATTGGTCTGGGGAATGTCAGCGATGCGCAGCTGCTGGCTGTGGCAACGGCTTCCTGCCAGGAAGGAGAGACCATGCACAATGAGCCTTATGCAGTGACTCCGGAACGTATTCTGGCAGCATTACGGGCCGCCGATGCGTACGGTCTGCATCGTCAGTAACACGCAATCAGGCCGGTAGAGAATCTACCGGCCGTACCAGACTGATGTCAGCGTCTTCGGATCGTTTTTTTTCTGCACTGAGCAGTCCTGATTGTCAGGAGAACCGGTCTCTGCAAGGTGACAGGCAGGAAGCTTTTTTCTGAAGACGCTGCCATCAGTTGAGTACACACAATGATTCAGGAGGAACCGTGATTAAAAAGATTGGGATTCTGACCAGCGGTGGCGATGCCCCCGGCATGAATGCGGCCATCCGCAGCGTCACCCGTTCAGCTCTGTCAGAAGGACTGGAGGTGTTCGGTATCTATGACGGTTACCTGGGACTGCATGAAAACAGAATGATCCCACTGGACCGATACAGTGTTTCCGATGTGATTAATCGTGGGGGGACATTCCTGGGCTCTGCCCGTTTTCCGGAATTTCGTGATGAGTCTGTCCGCCAGGTCGCCATCCAGAATCTCGAAGCGCGTGGTATTAATGCCCTGGTGGTTATTGGCGGTGACGGTTCGTACATGGGAGCCCATTGCCTGACGCAAATGGGTTTTCCCTGCATTGGCCTGCCCGGTACCATCGATAATGATGTTGCGGGTACCGATTACACGATCGGTTATATGACGGCACTGAGCACAGCCGTGGAAGCAATAGACCGCATACGTGATACCTCAAGCTCTCATCAGCGTATTTATGTCATCGAAATTATGGGCAGGTACTGCGGTGACCTGACCCTTTCTGCTGCCATTGCCGGCGGCTGCGAATTTGTTGCCGTTCCCGAAATTGAATTTAAACCGGACGATTTGGTGACACAAATCCAGCTGGGGATTTCAAAAGGGAAGAAACATGCGCTGGTTGTCGTCACGGAGCATATGTGTGATGTGAATGCGTTGGCGACGTACATCCAGGATAAAACCGGCCGGGAAACAAAAGCCACCGTTCTGGGTCACGTCCAGAGAGGCGGGGCACCGGTTCCCTACGATCGCATTCTCGCCTCACGAATGGGGGCCTATGCCGTTGACCTGTTATTGCAGGGCTACGGCGGACGGTGCGTTGGTATCTGCAACGAGCAGCTCGTTCATCACGATATTACCGAAGCGGTGACCACCCTTAAACGCCCCTTCAAAGGCGACTGGCTGGCGTGCGCACAACGATTATTTTGAATAATTATGATCCCTTAAATGACAGAGGTTGGTTATGAAAGACAGAAAAACGCTGGCAAATGCAATCAGATTTCTGAGCATGGATGCCGTACAGAAAGCCAAATCCGGTCACCCGGGCGCCCCGATGGGGATGGCTGACATTGCCGAAGTTCTGTGGCGTGATTTCCTGAATCATAACCCGCAGAACCCGTCCTGGGCTGATCGTGACCGTTTTGTCCTGTCTAACGGGCACGGATCCATGCTGATTTACAGCCTGCTGCATCTCACCGGTTATGATCTGCCGATCGGCGAACTGAAAAACTTCCGCCAGCTGCACTCGAAGACCCCGGGACATCCGGAAGTGGGGTATACCGCAGGCGTGGAAACCACGACCGGTCCGTTGGGCCAGGGGATTGCCAATGCGGTAGGCATGGCCATTGCGGAAAAAACGCTGGCGGCGCAGTTCAATCGCCCGGGTCATGACATCGTTGACCACCATACCTATGCGTTCATGGGGGATGGCTGCATGATGGAAGGGATCTCCCATGAAGCATGCTCCCTGGCCGGTACCCTGAAACTCGGCAAGCTGATCGCGTTCTACGATGACAACGGGATATCCATTGATGGCCATGTAGAGGGCTGGTTCACGGATGACACGGCGAAGCGGTTTGAAGCCTATGGCTGGCACGTCGTTCGTGGCGTGGACGGTCATGATGCAGACTCCATTCGTGCAGCCATCAATGTGGCCAAATCAATCACGACCATGCCAACGCTCATCCTTTGTAAAACCGTGATTGGCTTCGGTTCGCCAAATAAAGCCGGTACCCATGATGTTCACGGAGCCCCTCTTGGGGACAGCGAAATCACTGCTGCGCGTGAACATCTTGGCTGGCCACACGCACCGTTTGAAATCCCGTCTGACATTTATGCACAGTGGGATGCGAAAGAAGCCGGACTGGCAAAGGAAGCGGCCTGGAACGATCGCTTCACTGCCTATGCACAGGCGTTCCCGCAAGAGGCTGCAGAGTTCTCACGCCGCATGAAAGGTGACCTGCCGGCCGATTTCAGCGCGAAAGCGACGGATTTTATCGCCAGTTTGCAGGCAAACCCGGCGAAGATCGCCAGCCGTAAAGCGTCACAAAACGCCATTGAAGCATTTGGTCCGCTCCTGCCGGAGTTTCTCGGCGGCTCTGCGGATCTGGCCCCCAGCAACCTGACGTTGTGGAGTGGTTCTAAACCCATCAACGTAGATACTGGCGGGAACTACATCCACTATGGCGTGCGGGAATTCGGCATGACCGCGATAGCCAACGGCATTGCGCTGCACGGCGGCTTCCTGCCCTATACGTCCACCTTCCTGATGTTTGTGGAATATGCCCGTAATGCGGTACGTATGGCGGCTCTGATGAAGCAACGTCAGGTCATGGTATATACCCACGACTCAATCGGTCTGGGTGAAGACGGTCCGACACACCAGCCGGTCGAACAGGTAGCTTCTTTGCGCCTGACGCCGAACATGAGCACCTGGCGACCGTGTGACCAGGTGGAGTCCGCGGTGGCATGGAAATACGGTGTTGAGCGTCAGGACGGCCCGACCGCACTGATCCTTTCCCGTCAGAACCTGGCACAGCAGGAGCGTACACCAGAACAGCTGGCGAATATTGCGCGTGGCGGGTATGTCCTCAAAGACAGTAACCGTGATCCGGACGTTATCCTCATTGCGACAGGTTCGGAAGTTGAACTGGCCGTCACTGCCTGGGAAAAACTGACAGCGGAAGGCGTGCGGGCCCGGGTGGTTTCCCTGCCATCGACGGATACGTTTGATAAACAGGATGCCGCGTATCGCGAATCCGTGCTGCCAAAAGGAGTGACTGCCCGCGTCGCTGTTGAAGCCGGAATTGCAGACTACTGGTATAAATATGTTGGCCTGAACGGCGTTGTGGTTGGCATGACCACTTTCGGCGAGTCGGCGCCGGCCGAACAGCTGTTTGGGATCTTTGGTATCACGGCGGACCGCGTGTTTAATGCGGCGGTATCGCTCCTGTAACCCTTTAACTGCCCCCCTCGGGGGGCAATTGATGAAACAGTGATGAACCTGACAAAAGATTTGCGGGATATTAACCATTTTTATTACTGCCTGATTGTGGCATTGCGGCTTCGCAAAAAATGTATCCCTTTTGAAACGGATCCGCAGAGAAAAAGATTTATCATCAACTGGCTGTATACGGCACAAAAGCAGAAGTCTTTTTCCAGAATTACGCATGCGGAGATACTCTGGCTTGTAGAGGAATTTACGAGAATTAACAAAAGCCTGTCTGAACTGGAGGCTAGTCTTGAAAAAATTTATCGTATCTCTCTTGAGTATCTTGCGAATAAAAGCTGCCACCCTGAACCCGCCTGAACCTGAGTTGCGGGTGAAAGGCCTGCCACTCCTTAAATTCTGTTCATCATCCCATTCTTTGTCGCCGATGCTGTGCTGTACTACCGCCGTCTGAGCTGGTTATCTACCCTACACACGAATAAGAAGTGAAAAATGAAAAGAATCAATAAAATACATCAGTTACTGATTTCACTGTCAGCACAGCTAGACCAGAAAGCCCTGCTGCAGACACAGGGGATAACGACAGAACAGATCAGCGATTCGCTGGGATATCTGCGCAGCAATGTCAGTCTTGACCTGAATAAACTGGCAGAAGAGGGGCTGATTATTAAAATTAAAAAACGGCCGGTAAGATTCATCGATAAACAAAAAGTCGAGGAGTTATTAGGTGTCTGCCTCAGGGGGCCTGCCGTCTATCACGATATTCATGAAATACTCAAACAACATGATGTTGAGATTCATCACGACAAACCCGTGTCCGAAAGCCATGTTTTTTCAGAAATGATCGGTTGTGATAAGAGCCTGAAGAACCCGGTTGAACAAGCGAAAGCGGCGGTCATGTACCCCCCCTACGGTCTGCCAACCCTGATTATCGGGGCAACCGGGGTCGGGAAAAGTCTTTTTGCCCGGCTGATGTATGACTATGCCAAAGATGAAAACGTCATCAATGGCGAATTCATCCTGTTCAACTGTGCTGATTATTATAATAATCCTCAGCTTTTGATAAGCCATTTATTCGGGCATATTAAAGGGGCATTCACAGGGGCCACGTCGGATAAAGAAGGGCTGATTGAAAAAGCCAATGGTGGAGTACTGTTCCTGGATGAAATTCATCGTTTACCTCCGGAAGGTCAGGAGATGGTGTTTTACACTCTGGACAGTGGAAACTTTTCGCGCCTTGGGGAAACGGAACGATCCAGAACCTCAAGATTTCGCTTTATCTGTGCTACCACCGAAGATCCTGAATCCTCCCTGTTAAAAACATTCATACGCCGGTTGCCTGCAATCATCCATCTTCCGTCGCTTCATGCCAGAAGTGCCCAGGAGAAACTAGAACTTGCATGCACCCTGTTAAAGCAGGAAGCCTTACGTATCAATAAACCCATTACTATCGACGCCTCCTCCTTAAAATCTATTATTGGCAATACCCGCACAGGGAATGTGGGGCAAATGAAATCCAATATTCAGTTGATTTGTGCCAGCGTCTTTATGCGGGCAATCAAGGCGGACCGTCTGCACATTAATTTCGATGATCTGGCCTTTCATTTAAAAAAGGGAATTTATGAACTCGACCGCACTTCTGATGAAACGCGGGAGCTGACAAGGCTGATAGATGATCAGGTTGATATTGAGATAAAATCTGTGACTGGACAGCCTCGCTTCATCAATGATGAATATGAGCTGAAATTTAACTTATACCGCATCATTGAAGAAAAAAATGAGAGTCTGACCCATCAGGGCGTATCGAAGGAAGAGGTCTTTAAATATATCACAATTGATATTGAGCAAAGCCTGTCGCTGATAACTAAAAAGTTTGACAATACCGAGACGTCACGGGAAAAACTTTTACGTCTCGTCAGCCCGGCATTGCTGCATTCTGCCGAGAATGTGCGCCAGATGGTTTCCGCACGGTTAAATCAGTTCTTTGATGATCGGTTCCTTGTAGCCTTCAGCCTGCATCTGAGTGCATACCTCGAATCATTACACAATAAGGATTACCGGCCCCTGACCTTCCAGAATACCTACGACCAAATCCCGATAAATGTCCGGAACTGTGCCCGTGAAGTCGTGGCGTTCATTGAAGTAGAGTATCAAATCGAAGTACATAAGAGTGAAATTGGTTACATTGCTCTGCTGATAAATGCTCTGCGGTCAGATACTTATAGTGAACATGTCTCGGTAATGGTGATTATGCACGGTTCCACTACAGCGACCAGTATGGTCAACGTGGTCAGGGAGCTGCTTGATGAAAAGGAAGTGTACGCGGTCGATATGCCTCTCGATATGAGCCCGGACGTTGCTCTGACGCTGGTGAGAGATAAAATTCAGAAAATCAGTCATGACAAAGGGGTTTTATTACTGGTTGATATGGGATCACTGGTTAATTTTGGGGATATGATCACCCATGAAACCGGGATCAAAACACGCACCATTCCGATGGTGTCCACCCCGTTGCTCATCGAAGCGGTCAGGAAGGCCGCGTTAAATGGCTCAGAATTGAACGACGTGTATAACTCCCTGCTGAATTTTCACGGCTATGACACGTTGCATACCCTGCCTACCGCAGCCCCTTCCCCGGTACTGCTGAATACGGTTAAAGACCGGGCTATTGTGGCTATCTGCTCCAGTGGTGTGGGGACGGCGGTGAAGCTAAAAAAACTTGTTGAAGATATTTTGCAGGAGTCTGGCGACCGTGACATTCAGGTGATTACCTTGTCTCTGGCGAATGCCAGGAACAGAAAAACAGAAATTCATAGCAAGTACAATATATTATTCACCATCGGCGTGCAGGATCCTGAATATAACGCCCCCTTCGTTTCCCTGGAGAAAATATTTACAGCGGAAGGTGAGTCCGCGATAAAGACTCTTCTCGACACCGGAGAGTTGATTCAACACATTCAGAGACAACCCGCCATGATCCGTAATGTGCTGCTGGAATCGTTACGTGAAATCATGACGTTTTTAAACCCGCATAAAGCGGTTGATATTATTATTCAATTTATCCAGACCCTCGAAAAAATTGAAAGCGGCACGTTTTCCACCGCTCTTAAAATTAGCCTTGGCTTACACGTGGCGAATGCACTGGAAAGGGTTATCCTGAATACCCAGTTAACATCCACGGTCCCGATATCCCTGCAGGCGCGACTTCCCGGATATCAGGTTGCCTCGCAGATATTTGCACAAAAAATTGGACTGCAACTTAATGATACTGAACTGGCTTTTATCATCGAAATGATTGATGAAATGTTTGCCAGTAATACAGTCCCCCCCATCTGAAATACCGGAACTGTAGTCAGGGGTGATTCATACACCGGGTCTGTGTCTCCGGATGTGTTTAACTTCTTACTGAATGTGCTTTATCCTTTTTTACTCATTGATTTTAAGTGATTTTCTTTAAAGCACAAAGTTGGCATCGAGTTTGCTTTGTTCTCTTCGTCGAAGATATTAAAAGGAATGAACATGGAAATCGCTATTGTTGTCATTACGCATGGTGCAAGTGCTGTCGCGCTTTGTAAAACCGCTGAGATGATCGTTGGCCAACAGGACAATCTGGCGGTACTGGACTTTTTCCCGGGTGAAAATGTCGATTCTCTTGCCATTAAAATCAGTCAGTCACTCAAAGCAATCAATACCGATAACGGTGTTCTTTTCCTGGTGGATGTATTTGGTGGCAGTCCCTTTAATGCCGCAATGCTCGTCAGTTCAGAACAGCAATCTGCCGATGTGGTGAGTGGTGTGAATATTCCAATGTTGATTGATTGTTTTATGGACAGAAATACGGTGAAGACCTTTTCGGATCTGGCCGATGTCNATAAGAGACAGGAAATACGGTGAAGACCTTTTCGGATCTGGCCGATGTCGCCAAAAGTTCAGGCATTGCCGGGATTTTAAGTATGACTCAGGACATGGAATTTAATAATAAAGGGGAGGACTTATAATATGAATATTCTTATTTCCAGAATTGATGACCGATATATTCATGGTCAGGTGGTAACCCGTTGGGTAAAAGATTACCCGGCTGAGCGGATTATTGTTGTATCAGATAAGGTCGCCAGCGATGAATTACGCAAATCGCTGCTTCTCTCTGTGGCCCCAAGCCATATGAAAGCCAGCGTGGTCACCGTTGATAAGATGATCAAGGCCTATCACAGCGAACGTTATGAAGGCGTCACGGCCTTCCTGTTGTTTGGCAACCCATCCGACGTCCTTCGTCTCGTCGAAGGCGGCGTTAACATCCCATCCGTCAATGTTGGCGGGATGATTTATGAAGAGGGTCGTAAGCAACTTACAAAGTCGGTCAGCGCCACACCTGAAGATATTGCGGCATTTAAACAGCTGCATCAGCGCGGTGTTCAGCTCGAATTACGCCAGCTGCCCTCGGATTCTGCCGTCGATTTTTATTCCAAACTCGAATAACAAAGGTCAATAAAATGGAAACATATCAAATCATTGCGCTGGTCCTGGTCGCGGCATTAGCGGGGATCGGCAGCGTGCTGGATGAGGCGCAGACACACCGCCCTCTGGTGGTTTGTACCCTGGTCGGGATCGTTCTGGGCGATATTAAAACCGGGATTATTCTGGGGGGGACGCTTGAAATGATGGCCCTGGGCTGGATGAACGTCGGCCTGGCGATGGCGCCGGATACGGCCATTGCCTCAGTGATTTCAACCATCCTCGTTATTACGACGCATCAGGGGATTGGGCAAGGGATCGCCATTGCCGTTGCCCTGGCGGCGGCAGGTCAGGTCCTGACCATTTTTATCCGCACGATAGCCGTTTTCTTTGTGCACAAGGCGGATAACTATGCCGAATCCGGCAATATCCGCGGGATTGAATTTATGCACCTCAGTGCCCTCTCACTGCAGGCGTTACGCGTCGCCCTGCCGACCCTGGCCGTGCTGATGCTGGATGTCAATACCGTGCAAAGCGTGCTTAACAGCATTCCGGAAGTGGTGACGAAGGGTCTTCAAATCGGCGGTGGCATTGTCGTTGTTGTCGGCTATGCCATGGTGGTTAACATGATGAATGTCAGACATCTGATGCCCTTCCTGTTCGCCGGTTTCCTGATTGCGGCATTTACCAACTTCAATCTGGTGGGGCTGGGGGGGATGGGACTGGTTGCCGCCATTATTTACCTTCAGGTAAACCCCAGGTTTTCCTCTGCCAGTAAGGCAGTCAGCCGCCCGGCGGTAGCGTCCGCCACTGATGATGATGATCTTGATTCCTGAGGAGCACACCATGTCAAGCGATAATATTAATAAAGACACCACCGTCACCGGAAATAAACGCCTTACCTCTGGCGACCTCAGAAGTATGTTTATTCGGTCAAACGTTCTTCTGGCCTCAGCGAACTTCGAGCGTGTCCAGAATCTGGGAATTTGTTACATCATGATCCCGGCGATTAAACGGTTGTACGCACCAGGTCCGGAACGGACGGAAGCCCTGAAAAGACATCTTGAGTGGTTTAATACGCAGCCATACTGTGCCTCCCCGATATTGGGAGTCGCAGCCGCCATGGAAGAGGAGAAAGCCAATGGTGCACAGATTGAAGGGAACAGTATCAGCGGTGTTAAAATCGGTCTGATGGGCCCCTTTGCCGGCGTCGGGGACCCTATTTTCTGGGGAACAATCCGACCCGTTCTTGCCGCTCTTGGGGCGTCCCTCGCATTAACCGGAAATATTCTTGGTCCCATTCTCTTTTTTGTTTTATTCAATATGATCCGCCTGGCGCTGAAATATTATGGTCTGAATTATGGGTATCAAAAAGGAAGAGAAATCCTTAAGGATCTGGGTGGGGACCGTCTTCAGAAGCTGACAGAAGGGGCGTCCATTCTGGGGCTTTTTGTTATCGGGGCTCTGGTGTGCAAATGGACGACGATCAATGTGCCGATTGTCGTCTCCCGGGTGGCGCAGGCAGATGGCCACGTGACTATAACAACGTTGCAGAATATTTTTGACCAGTTGCTCCCGGGTATGTTGCCGCTGGCACTGACCTTATTCGTCGCAAGATTACTGAGAAAGAAACTGAGTCCCTTGCTGCTGATAATGCTTATTTTTGCCTTCGGTATTCTGGGGTACTGGGCGGGTATTTTAGCCTGACAGACCCTGTAACATCCGGTAAAGCCCCCATATCGTCCTGGGGGCTATACTGTTTATCTCTCACGGGCCAGCCTCGATGTTGCTTTTGACGACAGCGGCCGACAGATAAATCCCCTGACTGCGCGTCTGACGGGGAACGTAGCGGGGGTGATGAAGCTGTTTAATCGCTGTGGCTGGCAGGCAGAGCCTGAGTCTGGTGCCTCCCTGCCCCACCAGTATTCGCTGATGGCCAGACAGGGAGTGCCAGCAAAGGGTGATTAGTGGCGGATCTGCGCCAGGTCGTCTTCGGTCAGACCGGTCATTTTCATGACGGTATTGCGGTCAATGCCGTTCTGGAGCATGGTACGGGCTATTTTCAGAGTCGCTTCGCGCTCACCTTCTGAACGACCTTCCTGTCTTCCAAGCTGGATACCTTTCTCAATACCCTTTTGTTCGAGTTGTTGTGCGATGGTCATAAGTGCGTCTCCGTGTTGCGGCACACGCTGTGCCAGTTCGCGTACAAAGGCTTCGGCGTCGGATGTTTCGCCTGCCTGCACTATATAGTGTACCAGCGATATCACCTGCGATGAAGACAAGTATCCCGTCAGCAAGATGGGCGCCAGCCGGTCAACCAGTTCTGCCAGGTCTCGCTGGTGAATATGCTTTTGCAGTAAAGTCAGGGCGGCCATGCTGCGATGGCCAGCGATTTCATCATCCGGAATGACCGTAACGTCTACCAGCGGGAAAGCGCTGCTGTATAGTTTGCCTGCCAGCCCGGGATCGTCAAACTCATCCAGCCACCGGGTGGAGTACGGATACGGGCTGCGTTTACCCGTATAGAACAGCACCGGTATCACCAGTGGCAGTTTTTTATGCCCTGCCTCCAGGTGGCGCTGCATGGCAGCTACCGCATAGCGTATGAGGCGGAAAGCCATATGTTTGTCGGGCGTTGACTGGTGTTCGACAAGAACATGAATATAGCCGTCGCCGGCTGTAGTTTTCAGGCTATAGAGGACGTCGCTGAAATACTGGCGGAGATCATCCTCAACGAACGAGCCGGATTCCAGTTTCAGCGTGCTGAGATCGCAGACTGCTCGCAGCTCTGCAGGCAGGTGGATTTCCATGAAATCCCGGGCAATATCCGGTTGCGTCAGGAACTGCCTGAACGTGGCATCGTGAGGAGTGGGTGTGCTGTTTTTCTTCTTCATCTGCCCTGGCTCTGAAAAATGACCCGGAGATGTTATCACAGCCCGGAAAAAGCTAATATTGGCGGTGAACTGAATTGCCATTCCTTCAGGGGGCCGTTCCGGGGTGGTTCGGTCCCCTTCCTAAACCATCTTTACTCATCATCAATTACTGCCTGAGCAACTTTCTTCCCTCTCTCAGATATTCTAAAGCCTCTTCTCTCCGTCCTTCTGCGGCAGCTGTATACAATGTCGCGATACCGCTGACGGCCTGATGGCGGGTTATACTGCCTTTACTGAAATCATCCAGAACAGTACAAAGGAATTCCTCCAACAACTCCTGTTCTCTTTGAGATATTCTTTCAGCCATATTCGCTCTATAAGCTTAATTGTTTGTTCTGACCTAACGTAAATAAGTATCGTCAATCAGTATCCTGTTTATGATTGCCGTTACAGACCCTGATTACTGTCATCTTTGATACGCCAGCTAGCCGGGCTGTTTCACGCAGTGATTTTCCGTGGGCCAGACGCAGAGTGCGTATCAGTTCATGTTTCTGCGCATCGGCCACCCTGCCCCGGTATTTTCCTTCAGCTTTCGCCTTACTGATACCCTCTGATTGACGACGTCGACGGTCTTCGTAATCTTTTCGGGCAATAGCGGCGAGCATATCCAGCATCATGCCATTTACGGCCTTCAGCATGCTTCGGGTAAAGTCATCACTTACTGCGCTGGATAGCGCCAGATGGCTGGTCGGTAGATCAAGACTGACGATGGCCAGCTGTTTGTCGGTGATTTGCTTTCTGAGTGTCTCCCAGCCTGCATCATCCAGGCGGGTAAGCCTGTCGACCTGTTCTATGAGAATCACATCACCAGGTTCCGCATCACCAAGAAGCCTGATCAGTTCAGGACGGTTCATTGTCGTACCGGAGACATTATCGATATACCAGCCAGCAATACGGTGGCCATGTTGGTTTGCAAATGCCTTCAGTGCATTTTTTGCCCGGCTGGCATCCTGCTCTGAGGTGGATGCCCGGAGGTAACCAAAAACGAACATTATTTGTCCTTCTGGTAACATTTAAGTGGTCTTGTGTACTATGGTATCACTTATGTGGTCACAATAATATTCGTCGGTATCTTTACTGATGGTATATATAGAGCATACCCCAATGTGACAGGTTGACGCGCCCGTCGGGCTTGTCCAACCCCTCGCCTGATCAGATGCAAGCTCTGAACAGACTCACGGTTTGCCTATGCGTTAACAAAATCAAATACGATCATCGGAAATACTCAATATGTGATTTCGCATGCGAAATCTATTGCATATCATTATTGATACTCAAAAGTTTCTCTGTATACTGTTTATGTCGTCATGAAAGCACGACAAAAAACGCAGTGGCAGATAGCTGCTTCTGCACCTGGCGAAACGCCTGACTCACAGGAGTGTGTATGAAATACCGCAATGAATTAATTTCATTACTGAAATACTCTTTCAAGCCGCGCCGCCCCTTCTCAAACATTTCGCATGCGAAATCCTAAGGACTGTTACATGACGCTGAAAATTGGACCTATCGGAAAACTGATCGTTGTATGTAGCCAGAAGGGCGGAATCGTTAAATCGCAGTCATCCAGTGAAATTGCACATGATCTTCGTAAAGCTGGTTTCCGCGTGCTTGAAATTGATATGGACTGGACAACTGGTCTGACGGAGAGAGCTTTCCCCGATGACTTACCATATGAGATAGAACGCGAACCTTTAAGTAACACTTTTACCCCCGGAGAAGCTAATACATATCAGCTTTTCTTTCCGGAAACAGAGATTCGACCGATTGAGCTTCCTGGCGGACGTTTCTTTATCGGTGCAACCAGTGAACTTAATGAAATTAACTACCGCAACAGCGACTGCATGTTCGACTTCAGGGACCGTATTGAAGAACTGAAAAAACAGTTTGATTTTATTATTGCTGATTCAGCGCCATCATATTCAAATGTTATGATCGCAGCGCATATGTCAGCTGATTACCTTCTGATCCCTACCCTGCTGGAGAAGCAGGCACGTAATGCAGTTGGTAAACAGCTTACTTATATGCAGAAAATTAAGCGGAACTATAATCCTTCGCTGCAATTCATGGGCACTTATGTGACTCAGACGCAGGTGAAAAATTATAAAAAACCGCTTAAAGAAGGATATCTGGGGCCTATTGATACACTGAATCTGAATCTCCTCATCGAGATTCTTCAAGGAAAAGGCTATTCAGAAGAATACATTCTCGCCTATATATCATTTGTACCTGCTGCTGCAAAAGAAGCGATCGAACTTGGTCTCTCCTTTGATGAATATGACCCTAAGTGTCTTCCTGCAATTCAGTATAAAGAACTTACCCAGAAAATTATTATGATCGCAGGAGGTAAGTAATGGCCAAGAAACCATTTATGAAGCGACTCCAGGCACAGCAGGAAATGAAAAAAAATGCTGCTGTTGTTTCTGATATTGAACAGGTCATTGCAAATAAACAGCCAGATGAGCAGAGCCATGATATAGCTGCGCACCAGATTATGGCGGATATTGCCCGTCCGGATATCGAACCTGACGGACAGATAATCCGTGTCGATATAAACCTGGTTTACGCCGAAGAACAAGTGCGACCTGAAGAAGACTTCGAGGAAGATATCATCGATGGTATGTCTGATACCTTCGAAACTATAGGGATGCTTACGCCGCCTCGTTGTTATCCTCGTGACAGACGTGGCTACCAGATATGGTTAGGCGAAACGCGTGTTCGCACTGCCCGCAAGCGTGGTGATACCCACATTGATATTTATGTTGGTAAACCACCACGGGAAAGAAAAGAACGCATCATCGGTCAGCTCATTGAAAACCTGCAGCAGTCTGGTTTGAAACCATTAGCGACGGCAAGATCGTTCTATGAGCTCAAGCATGAGTTTAATATGACGGGTGAGCAAATCGCAAAAACAATGGGTAAGCCTACCTCATTTGTCAGTAAACACCTTCGTCTCATTGATGCACCAGAAAATGTTACCGCCCTTCTCCGGGATAAAGTCACATCCGATGTCGATCTTGCATACACACTGATACAGGTAAATGAAAAGTCTCCCGAAGAGGCCGAGAAACTTGTCGCAGCTGCGCGGGAGTCTGGTATTTCACGTTCGCAGGTTAAAGCTGTTCTTGATGCAGTTAAGAACAAAAGCAAAGGTGAGATTTCGCATGCGAAATCTAAGGCTCAGACAAAAAAACCAACCAAGCCTTTGGGCAGCAATTCAGATGTAAAAACCTGGCAGATTGTTGTCGAGATAGACGGTCAGCAAGGGGTAATAATGACTGACCGTGCGCCAGACAAAGCTGGGTATGTGTGGGTGAAAATGAACATTGGTGAGATTTCAGTAGAGGCTTCTGAACTACGCGTCAAAGGGATGCGCTCTCAGTGATGAAATCAACCCCGTTCACCGAAATGGCCACGGCATTCCGTGGCCAAATTGTCCGCCACTGGGCGCTTCGTTATCCCGGAACGCAATCCGAAGCTGCTGCCGCATTAACAGAAGCGGCTATCAATCTAGGATACGTTACAAGAAGCAGGCCCGTACCCGGCGCGGCGTTACTTTCATGGGCCTCTAACCCGGCTGAAACTCCGTTGTGGGCTGCTCAGACGGCGTTAACATTGATGCTTAGCATCGGCTGGAAGCCCGAAAGTAACCAGGACTGGTGTGGTATGTCGGCGCTGATATTCAGAGCTAATCGTACACTTCCACTTGAGCAGTTAGTCGCTTCCTTGCCTGATAGCATAGACAGGCAAACTGCTACCGGATGGTTCGTGGCAGCAATTGAAGAGGATGCCAGCTACCGTTACAACAGGAAATCCACATGACCTTTCAGGAGCTTGATGCTTGTATCGCAGGCTCTGGCAGACGTTCTATCGCTTCTGCATTAATCGCTTTTATTCTTGATGCGCTTGATGACGGACAGGATGGAGTTGATCTTGATACCTTCCAGAGCCACACGCGCTTCGTTCGTAATAATGTAACCACGGTAGCCAGTTACCTGCAGCTTCATGGAATTATCCATATACTGTATTACCGTGATGGTGCTGCAGAACGTCAGTATGAGTCCGTTAATAATTACGGGCGGTGGGCAAAGCAGCACTATCGTCCTTCTGAGGCTCTTATACAGCTGCATCGACGTGATTAAATCAAAAGATTTCGCATGCGAAATCTGTCTAACCTAAGGAATAAACAGAGTGCCGGGTTCAAAGAGAATTTGCAGGCAGTGTCTGAACGATGACCGTTATCTGAACAACATCATTGCAAGCGATCCTGATGCCTCAGAATCATGCGATTATTGTGACTCCGAAGAGATGACGATGTCGATGGAAACACTGGCAGAAAAGGTCGACTGGTTGATTGAAAACTATTATCGGGGCGGAGAATATAACCATTATCTGGAAGAGTATGAAGGTGAACCTCTCTTCTCTGTTCTGGAGCAAGAGGTTACAGACAATGATAATATCATCAATGACTTATCTGAACTGCTCGACGAGTTATGGTTTGACTGGAGCTCACATGAAAGAAAATATGGTGATGAGCCGCATTTTGTTGAAGCTGTAACCATCTCAGGAAACCTTTCCAGAAAATGGAATTCAATGGAAAGGAAACTTCGGGAGAGTAATCGATTTTTTAATATGGACGCGATGGCAACTTTCGAAGAGGTTTTTACTTACCTTCACGAAAATCATCCCTCAGCATTTATCGATTTTGAGCCAAACACTTCAATTTTCCGTGGCCGAATTTTTCAGTCAGAAGAGGCACTTGAAGCTGCATTAAGAATGCCCGAGTCGAGTTTTGGTCCTCCTCCCTCTGAACTGACACCATCTGGTAGAATGAATGCAAGAGGTATTTCTGTCTTCTATGGCGCTACGTCCAAAAAAAATGCCATAGCCGAAGTGCGACCACCTGTAGGGAGTTATGTAGCTGTTGCAGAGTTCGTTTTGCTGCGGACAGTCAAATTACTCGATCTATCCAGTCTCAGAGGGCTGGCTGTTAACGGGTTTAGCCGTTTTGACCCTGAGTATCTTCTTCGATATGAACGCAGTAGTTTTATTAAGAACCTCTCCAGTAAGCTTGTTATGCCTGTTGTTCCTGAACTTGAAGAAGCAAATTACCTGCTGACACAAGCTATCGCTGATTATCTTTCAACTTCTGAACGCTACGATCTCGATGGGATACTGTTCAGTTCAGCACAAAAGCCAAAGGAAAACACCGACCCATCTGTCAGGAATATTATCCTGTTTCATAAATCATCTGGGGTACTGAACGCAGACCGAAGGTACCGGGAAGCTGTAGTAAATATGTATCAGCACGATGAGGATATCTCATACTTTGACCCAGAAATAACGACGACTTCCGATGATTTTCGTCGTGAATTTAAGGTGCTCTCAAGTAAGAAAAAAAGGGAAGATATACTTGAGTTAAAACTCAATGGCATAGAAATTCATAAAATAGAAGGTGTTGATTACTCCACATCAGAAACAACAGTCACGCACTATTTCACGGAAGGCCCCACAAAAGAAGCGATTTCGCATGCGAAATCTGGCTATTCGGGTGACGATTTCTGACGGTTAGATATGACCAAGATTTCGCATGCGAAATCTTTCAGTGGCAGATCATCTTATCATTGCCACCGGAAGATCATTCCAGCGCGTTGTGTACGCAGGGGAAAGCATTTCTCGTTTCATTTGCCACTCTGGAGCAATGCCTCGTCCCGCAAACCACACTTTCCCCATACCAGAATGGTTAATACCGTCCACGACTTTCATCAGCTGATTACTGTTGCTTCGGGGCTGAGTATCATCGAACAGATTCAGCTGTGAAACACCGGTAGGAGAGAAATCATTGAGCATGCAACCTGCTTTTGCATATCGATGGCCATTCATCCAGATCCGATCCAGCGCTTTCACCGCTGCGGCTATGATGTCCCGGGTATCCTGCGTGGGAGTCATCAGCTTTTCACTGGCCACATTCCCGTAATACGGTTCGTTTACAGCGAACGGTGACGTCTTCACAAAAACGGCAATATGCCTGCAGAACTGACGCTCGCCGCGCAGCTTTTCAGCTGCACGCTCAGCATACTGACAGACTGCCTGCCGCATGGCTTCATATGCCGTGACACGCTCCCCAAAGGAGCGGCTGCAGACTATCTGCTGTTTCGGCGGAGGCGCTTCTTCCAGCGAAATACAGCTTTCTCCGTTGAGTTCCCGGACGGTTCTCTCCAGCACAACGTTGAAATTTTTCCTGATAAATACAGGGTTCGCACGCGCCAGCTGCAGTGCCGTAGTGATGCCCATCGAATTAAGCGTCTTTGAGATCCTGCGACCTACTCCCCAGATTTCTTCCACTGGCTGCAGTGAGAGCAGTTTCTCCGTTCGCTTCGGATTATGTGACGTCAGGGCAAGCACCCCACCGAACTGTGGCCACTCTTTCGACGCCCATTGCGCGCTTTTAGCCAGTGTTTTGGTCGGCCCCATCCCGACGCCGATTGTCAGCCCGGTACCGGAGCGCACGTGCTCGCGCAGTTGTCGGCCGAAGTCCTCAAAATTAATGCAGTGGTCTATGCCGCGAATGTCCAGAAACATCTCGTCGATGCTGTACTGTTCCACGCGTGGCGCCAGCTCCTCGAGATGAGACATAACCCTGTTCGACATAGACGCATAGAGCTCGTAATTGCTCGAGAACGTGATGACCGGCTCCGGGAATTGTGCCGTCTTCAGCTGGAACCAGGGGACGCCCATTTTAATTCCCAGCCGTTTCGCTTCGGCACTGCGCGCGATGACACAACCATCGTTATTACTGAGCACCACAACAGGCCTGTTACGCAGGTCTGGACGAAACACCTTCTCACAGCTCGCGTAGAAGCTGTTGACGTCAGCCAGGGCGAACATTAGTTGCTACCCCGCGTCTTATGTATGAATGCCATCACCACGCCGAATATCTGCAATTCTTCCGGATAGAGGGTGGGGTAGGCGGGATTCATCGGCAGCAGGGCAATACGGGGCTTAAGCTGCAGGCGTTTAACGGTGAACTCGCCATCGGTTTCCGCGATAACAATATCCCCCTGCATGGGTTTTTCAGCTTTGTCGACAACCATTAAATCGCCGGAGTGCAGGCCCATATCTTTCATCGAGTCGCCAATGGCCCGGACAAAATAGGTCGCGCTGGGGCGACGGATACAGTAGGCATTCAGATCCAGTTCGTCTTCGGTATAGTCTGCGGCCGGTGACGGAAAACCTGCCGGACAGCGCTCTGTGAAAAGTGGTGCGGTTGACAGTGCTGGCTCAGATGCGGGAGTGACAAAAAGGATCATGGCATACCTCTTAAAATACCTGTTTTTATATACAGTATTATTTAAGATATTTCCCGTCCTGCAAGGAGAATTTTACCTGCTCCTGCCAGGTCATTGTTCTGGCGGACAAAACAGGCTGTGGGTTATCCACAGAAACAGTGCATAACCCTGTGAGTGGATACCG
>NNCF01144675.1:25474-39368 GCA_002313205.1 Laupala kohalensis | reverse complement strand
GAATTATATAGAACGATTCCCGAATGATTCGGTCCTTTACGACATTCTCCGCTTCTTTTCGTTTTCTCTCTTCGTTTTATTACGTCGTAAGATTTTGTTCTGAGGTGCAATTCGACACTTCAACCTCATTCAGTTCAAGGTGGTGAACATCATTTAACAAAGATTCGTTCTTATATTTGTCTACTCCGTTCTTCTCGCTTAAGCAGAGGAGAAAACCGTCGTATGCTGCAAATAGCTAACGAAACTTTTAATTGATCATACGCACTTTGTTACTGGCTTTTTGGACAATAAATTAATTTATTTAACAAAATTTGCAACTAAAATATCGTGTCTTGTAGTTTTAGATATAAATATTTTTTTTCAAAAGTTAGTTGAAATCGGTTGTTAACACAGATTCAGTTGCTCATTTAAAAATATTTGTTGAAGAAATTTGAGTTAAAGTTGAACTAAGGACGAAAAACAACTCGTGTAACTTTAATACAGAAATTCTCACTATAGTACAAACTATTAGGGTTGGTACAGGACACCGTAACAATCATTTACTGTATTGGTATGTATGAGGCGCAAACACAAGCAATAAGAGATGAAAGGAAAGACAAAGTGTTTGTTCGAGAACTGTTGGAAACTGCAAAGTCCAACAGGTAGACAGCGCACACAGCTGCAGATTCTCATCTGGGTCAACGTGATGTAAATCTTCAGATGTAATTCTGTTTGCGCGCGTTCCTCGCACCGACGCAGTGAACGATCGCATTCGGTGTCGTGTCCCAATCCTAAAGTTTGTTTCACGAATTCGGGATCATTCTATGAAGAGATACAATGCTGTAAGTCACAGGACAATTTCTACTTTAAAATGGGATGAGTTAGCTTTTAGTTTACACCAGAGTTGAGTTGAAGGAAGCAATTGTTCTTCGTTGTGGCAGAAGAGCTACTATCCTCAAGAGAATAAGTTCTGAAAACTGGTTTAACGAAGAAGAGTGGATTGTGATAGCACCGCGAAATACTTGTTAAGTTTTTCCGCGACTAATTTCTAGCTTTCTCTTTCCTGACCTCCCTTGGTCACCTCTTGTTCTTTTCGATCCCGACGCTATTAGGGCTAGGGTATCTTTCATTTTCCTCATTCCTCTCATTTTTTGTTCTACCCCTCATTTTTTTGTCCCCCCTTATTCTTTGTCCCCCCTTATTCTTTGTCCCCCCTCATGTTATGTGCCCCCCTCAATTTGATGTATGTTGTGAGATATGTTATGGTGTGTTGTAGATCAGGATCCACACGCGGGGAGGGTCATGTTGGCTCTCCCTGGTGCGTAACTGCATTTTCCCTACCTGTACAAGTTTTTCGGGCTCCAATGACCTTTGATGTCGACATGAGCCGTAAAGCCCCACAGAAAAAATACAAATACAAATACAAATTCTTGACGCATTGTTACTTTTGCGTGCAGTGGTTGTCAATTCTTCCGCCATGTGCAGGCGACTTTCAACGATGGTCTACTAATGTTAATAAATAATAGTGATCTCAAATCAATAAAACGTATGTGGAAGAATTTTATTTATCTCTGCTCATCGGTCTCCGTCCGGCGATACGTTTTTTTTGTTTGTTTTTTGTGGGGCTTTAGGGCTCGTCAACATCGAGGTCATTAGAGCCCATCCAGCGATACGCTGCTACACAACCACCATCCATAACTGACGGAGCTCTTCACACGAGCACACAAACATTGGCACTGGAGCGTCAGTCGGTCAATAGGTTCAACAACAACAACAAAAAAGCTCTCAGTGTCCTCAGGGAAATGAAATTGGATTCGTGATTGACGCACACGTGACATCCTCTCTGACTCAACGCAACTGTTCACGAAACGTGGAAGTATGCGTCAAAGGAGTTCTCGTTAATTAATGATACAATTATTATGTCAATTAAAAATACGATAATAAAATTAGATTGTCTTTTGACAAGGGTAGCATTCTATTCAGTCACGTGACGCAGCAGCCATTTCCGTATAAACTGTTTCGGTGAATTATTCTTGTAAATGATGCTTAAGGCCTGAAAATTTTCACCGTCGTTGAGTTCCGATTTCAATTTTTTTCGTGTCTTTTACTGCGATGTGTCAGGATACATAAAGAGAAGTTCAAGCGCGCGAAAGCCTCTCCATAGAAGGTCCTAGTTATTTAAAGTCAAATAATTCAAAATTTTTCGCCGTAAGGAAACTAAAATTCATCTTTTGAAACATATTTGGGGGGGGGGTGCTTTAGCGTTGTCCTTCTGACGAGTAGAATGCCTTAAATATCTGATATAACCACGTAAGTTACATTTCAACCGCGTAAGGAAAATACCATGTGAGCAATTTCAGCTGAATGAAACAACATTTTAAAATTTTATACGAGTAATCGCGAAATACAGTTATTCATTCACCGGTTGAGACATAACTTTCAACCATATTTTTTTCTTTTCTTTTCAAAATATTTGAGGTTATTTTCTTGTCTCCACAACGGTTCGTCATGAAACAAAGGTATCCAATGCACATGAAATATTTGACTTCTAGGTGAAACATTATTTCCATAGTTTGACAGCAGAGCAGCATGTACTTCACGGACAAAGTATTACTGGCGCAACAACAATTATCCAATTTTATCTATTAGAAACAGATCAGTTGAAGATCTGAAAGACACAGATCCCAAAACTTGAAATCCTATGAAAGGAGTAATGGCTTCACACAGAAGTCTTTAGACAGTGCGAGAGTTATGTTTGGCAAATAGTATTTAAATCTTCGTGAGTTCCTTTGCTGACAAACTTATCTGCACTTATTGGACCACAATAGGACGCCACGTGTCTTCCTTAAACAGGTTTTGTAATGTGTTAAGTTGCTTTTGATTTTCTTAAATTTTCCTCATATTTTTGCTAATTGAAAGGTTAAAAATGGTTTTGACAATTGTGAGGAGATAAAACGAAGTTTCCTCATTTCTAATTGCGGTTCGTGTATTTTTCAGTTCTTCGATATTTTTTTTCAACGTATTTGACTTCTAAAGACCCTGAAACCCTGTCCCGTCATCTCGAAATACGAACTTAATAAAAACCTCATTGTAACGTGTGTTGTATTGCGTTTTGCATTCAAAAATACAATTTCGATAGTTCTGTATGAAATTAACTAAACACGAAAATCACGTCTAACAAACACAACAGCTATTAATTTTAGTTGTAACTAATTACACAAAAATTAGTCGTTAGTTGAACTTTACTGACGAGTTTTTCAATTAAATTACTTATAGTTTGTATCTGTCAACCAAATCCGAAAGCTAAAACTAATCGGACTAAAGTTTGACTTATTTGGCTGTACATGAATATTAATTGCCCCATTACCACTACCACCACACGCACAAAAAGAGAACAGTTAAAAAGTTCACGTGGATGACAATAAGCGAATGGATTTCCCCATCAATGCACATCGGTTGGGAAACAAAAAGAAAAATTGTTTGGAATAATACACACGCCCTTGTTACGATTGAGTTTTTCATTATTTCATTGTAGTATTTGTAAATGTGAAATGTAGCTTAGTGCTATTGAAGCTTATCTACATTGGAGCGATAGGAGTTAGGAGGGTAGAATGGTAGAAGTATAGGTGGGCAAGTTAGATGGGTTTTATCTACAACTTGACCGACGTGGAGGTATAAGTAAAAGTAAGAGTTGGTAATACAGTAAGATAGAAGAACAACTAGCTTTATGAACTGGAACATTGAAGGGAAAAGCTACAATTTCTTTTTCTGGCCCTGCACTCCTGATAAAATAACACTTATATGAT
This sequence comes from Laupala kohalensis, assembly GCA_002313205.1. Classification (NCBI taxonomy): domain Eukaryota; kingdom Metazoa; phylum Arthropoda; class Insecta; order Orthoptera; family Trigonidiidae; genus Laupala; species Laupala kohalensis. Next base: position 35,583 of record NNCF01144675.1, on the reverse strand, counting down.
AGATTAAACAAGTGTGAGTATGTGTGTATGAATGTTACGAGGAANCCTCCCCCTCCCCCTCTCCCCCCCCCAACTCTACTCGCTCACTGGCGTCGCATTCCTCAGCACAAGAGGTGGCCTTGACGACAAGCCGCTGACGGGGGTCAGTGCCCTCTGGAAGGGTCCCGTTACTCCTCCGCCTTCCACCCGGAAAAGGACGAAACTTCTCTTTTCCCTTCCCTTGCACTTTCCTCTTCATCACTCATTTCGTCTTTTAGTCTCTTTACTCTACTTTATTCTTCGTTTGCGTAGTCCTAGCCAATTGGAGGAAATCATCACCTTCAGTTCAATGTTAAACAGATTTCCGATTAATAAGTTTGTGTGAAAGTACGTTCAAACGTCATTGCTTTTGAGTTTCTTTTTATCCCTTATTCAAAATTGAGGCCACGCGCTATAAATATATGAATTAGATATCATACAATCGTTCGCATACGAATTCCGTAAATATGCATTTACGCCAATTCTATGGCGTAAGGAGGAGTTTTATGTATTAATATTACGAACTTCACTCGCACACTGGTTACGTGAGTGTATAGGGTTTTCGGAGTATTCAAATATCCATTAAGTTCATAAAACAAGTAACAAAATTTGCTCGGGTTTTGACGTGTTCTCCTGACCCTACTTGACGAACTTCACTGACAGAATATCGATGAATGGTAAATTTCGCAATCGCATATCGAATGGGTTTCTTGGTGACTGCTGTTTAAGTCTAGCTGCCGTACGAAAAGTTACCAAATTGGGGAGAACTGCCAACCTACTCAATTGATTCCTCCTATGACGTACATTACTCAACTTAGTGATATTGTCGTCTTATACGTTGTATTCACTACTACCAAACTTGTCAAAATACCTCTAAGATAGTCTGTCCTTAAAATACTCTTGTTTTTTAATCGTTTGTAGAGTAACACACAATTAATATTCGTATTAATAAAATACATTGCATAAATTATCCAAGAAATCTCAATTTTTTAATCTACTTTCAACGAAATTCATTTGACGGTTGTCTCTCTGTTGTTTCCATAGCGTTGGTACACCCGTAAGGTAGTGTCAGTGCTACCAAACTATGATTTTAATATCAAACGACAATCTGAGACAGTCCGGGTCATATTTCGTTCTAAAATATTGGTGGTGGCTGTCCTGTAACACCACTCGAGTCCGCTGTCTTTGTCCTTTTGATGTCCAAACTCTGGATAACTTGAGTGTAGTAAGAAAACCCATGCTGAGCGTAATGCTGAGAACGCGAATAGTGTGTCCTTCCGATGTGCTTCGTTGTGCCTACTGCACAAGTGACGTCATGTTCACTCGAAGCGAAAGGAAGCGAAATCCCTCAACGTGGAAGGTGGGGATGCAATGGTGGGGGGGTGGGGGGTGTAGAAGACTTCATTTCGTTCTCTCTGGAGTGAGAAACACTTTCAACCATTTTCAGTCACGAATTTGTATGATTCTGATAATTTTAAGGGATCGTTCGTTAAATTACTTCACGCGATCTTTGAAGAACTTTTTTACCTCCCCCCATCACCGGGGTCAGTCGTGTCACGCTGCGTCACGTCATACCAAACCTCTTCTTGACGTGACGTCACAAAACGATCCGTCCCCCTTCCCACCACAAACAGTAATTATCCCCCTCCCATCGCAACATGAAAATATAATAATTCGTATCCTTAAGAGGATTATAAAGGTCGGCCACGTCGCACAGAGAGATCACAAGACTATACAACTTTTGATTTCATTGTAGGAAAATTTACCTCGATTGAGACGATTTATGATATCCCGGATACAAGGGAGAGGTCGTGGGGGTGATGACACCCTCCAAAAATCTCCCATTGACAAATTGGTGGGTTTTAGTCGCGGAAAAGCGTTTGAGAGTTTCAAAAACGTTGACGCATTTGCACGATTTTTAATCAGTAATTAGGACTTCACTATATTGATAGAAAATACTGTTCTTGTCATTGAAAATTTAATTTTTTTCTATTTCGAAAAGGTGAATAATTTTTTTCATCTTTAATTATAATAAAAGTTTGGTATTTATCACTTTCCCCTATCCCACAAAAAATTAAAATAATCACAAAATTAGGGCCTTACTGTAGAGATATTCTTATTAATTAATTAACACTTCGGTATTGACCAAAACGTACAATTTTCTTTGAGATTGTTCTGTTTCCCTGGAATGTCTCATCCGCAAGACTTTACTCTTTTGTGATATGGTCCCCTGGATACGTCACCCTGTGATTTTATCAGTGTTATAACTCGCAGCTAACTTTTCATCTTATCTAGGAATTTTTGCTGAAATTTTTTGAATCCGCCTCTGCCTCAGGGCACTTGATCGGAATTGATGGGATGGTCCCTTGTTTCCTTCCGGAGAGTAAAATTATTAGTTTGTTGTCCTCCACGTGGTCACATCACGCAGTTTGTACTGTTTTTTTGACAAAAAAATTATTATTATTATTATTATTATTATAACATAGCGCTTTCTGAAATTTTCCCGGCCCCCGTCACGTTTTGCCAAACACCTCATCCCCCCCCCCATGACCCCCGTCACATAATTTATGAACGACCATTATGCGTATAGTAATATTGCTTTACGTTTCAAATATATTGACGACGCAAAGTATGTGATAAGAAAGTTCTGTTCAGATGAGTTACAACTGAACTAATAATATTAAATATAAACGTAGCCTTCCGCGCCCGGAGTCACTATGAACTTGTTTGTCCGGGACAAACCGCGTCGACTCTGACGTCGCCCTGAAGAAGGCCACGGCATGATGGCCGAAACGTTTGTCCCGGACAAACAAATTCATAATAATATTGAAGTAAGCGCGAGGAGCTATCAGCGATCTCTGCTATCAGCGATCGAAAGAGTGACAACTGGAAGGAAGGGGCTTTTCGACGCTGCGCGCTCCGTGACTCGCTTCCCTCTCACCAGATAAACTGTAAGCAAAGAGAAACCAACACACTCTGGACCGACATGGAGATGGGTCTCTAGAGATTTTGTACACACCTAATGACTACAACACAAAATATAAAAACATATTTAAACATATATCAACGTATGTTGTTGTTCTGATAAGTAGCTTATGATTATACCTTTACTTCTGTGTGTTGGTTGTTAAACATAAAGCAAAGAAGAGTTTTCATGAAACGGAATTAAAATATAATGATTCGCTTTTGCTTTCGAAATGTACTTCCTACGCTCTGTCAGTCGTACCATCCCTACATTTCCCTCGCAGAGAGACGTTTAGGCCGCCAAAGACATAAACGTCACTTACACCATACGAATAACTTTTCTCCCATTTTGCTTCAAGAGGTTTCGACGCGTTGAAAACCATATAAAGTAAATCTGCATACAACCCCTCTGCACCGACCTCGGATCAACTGGCCCTCGGAATAATCAGGATTTCTGTCTGTCTCTCTCTCTCTCTCTGTCTGGCAGCGTGTAACTGATTTTTTCAACACGTTTGTTTTCGAACGAAGGTTGTTTTCGAACGAAAATCGACTAATGACGGAAACCGGACGAGATGTTCATCTATATATGCATACTATACATACAACTATTGCTTTGCTTAATAGTACAGAAATTTATAGTGATACAAAAGATCTCATCGTCTGTGACGCATTGAATGTCTTTTTGAGGAAATGACTTTCATTTGTGTTACTCATAAGCAGCTCGTGAGTTTCTCGTCGTCTCACGTCGTAGCTATGAGAAGAATTTCTTCGGAACTGCACCCCTCACACAGCTATTCTCCCCCGTGTGAAACGCGGACCTATTTCAGTGACGTGGACTACAGGACATTTGCGTCCAGCGCTCCATTAGCACTTTATCCCGTTTTGTGGAATGTTTCCCAAGTTTGAGAAATTCCGACCGCCGGTTGGGATATTTCAGAAAATAACGATGTATCCGTGATAGTTCAGTTTGACAAGATAATAATAATAATAATAATAAATTTATTGTCAAAAACAGTACAAACTGCGTATGACCACGTGGAGGACAATAAACTAATTTACTCTCCGGAAGCAAGCGAGGGACGTATTCCATCAATTCCTAAGGCAGAGACGGATTCAAAAATTTCAGCAAAAGTTCCTAGATANAGTTATAATACATATATAATGTCAATATGTTTGTAATTTAACGCAAATATGTTTGTAAATTTACATGTACAAGTTATTATCGAAATATAGATTATTCTGAGTATAGTGTTTAAAAATCATAAGAGTTGAAAAAAACACTAAATTCACGATTTATTGTTACAATAAACACTTTGCCCCTAGACAAAGCCTAGAGAACCTTTATGAAGATTAAATCCTATTTAAATAAAAATAAAATAAAACTTTATTGTAAACAAAGCAGTTGCGAACGGCATACGACCTCGTGAGGGGAAACAATGAACTAAGTTATTCTCCGGAAACAAGCAAGGGACCATCCCATCAATTACGATCAAGGGTCCGAAGGTAGTGACTTATTTAATACATATATAAAAATATTTAATAAAATGCGTGGTTATCGATTTTTTATTCCGAAATGAATCGTAGATGTAGTGTGCTGCAGTCAACATTCGAGATTAATAATAACAAATGTTTTGAATGACATTTCCTCTCGCCTATGGAAAATCCGGAACGACCCGGAGGAAAACCGGAGAAAAACCCGGGCCAGGACGGAACTTTTTCTACTTTATACCACCGCGCCAAGGTTGCGTACCGTTAGAAATAAACTATTGTAAACAAAAAGGATCACAAGCAACGAGCATGAAGAAACGAATTTTATCAACGGCGTTATAAAAAGAGTTATAAAGAGAAATTAGCATCACTACATCCGAAGTCGTGTGGAAAACAATATTTATGGATAAACTGAATCTCTCATTTCCTTCTTTTATTAGAATCAGTAAACTCTTTCACATTGTAGAGAGCATTAGAAAGCTTTCTATTAATTTTATTTATTCCAAATTATTTTTTGTAGTTGAGAGATTCCTAAAATCAAAATAAACTTTTAATATTTGTAAAACATTCTGATTGTTTTCGTCGCAATCAAGACGAGTTGCGTCATTAAAGAAAGGTTATTAACATATTGAAAGGTTACTTTGAAGTAAAACGTACGTCGGCAGGATTAGAGTGTAATTATATTTTTTTCATACACTTTAGTTTAATTCGATGCTAAGCTGATTTTTATACAAGTTAAGATGAAATTATTTTGTCTTTAAAGAAGTTACTTTACTTTGAGTGATTTCGTCTTCGGATGAAGTGTATTTTAAATTAACTACAGCAGTATGATAATATAATATTAATTGTGAAAATGTCTCACACTATTTCTTTTGTATTTTATGCCCTGCTTATTGAACCCTATATTTTGTTGTATTAGTTAATATAATTTTGCAAAAACCGACTTTCCCGAGTCCGGAATTTTCATCTCAATTTCCGGATTTTTGAACGTTGAGGCTTGCAAACGACGTCTTGGATTTGTCCACGCGTATTAGTCAAATGAGTAACTCTGCTTTGTGGTGTCTTTAATCCTATTTGCGTATCACATTCTATATAGTATTAAGTGAACTATTTGTGTTTGCGCGTTTATTTTGTATTTCGAGAATAGTTCGAACAATTTTGATCAAATTCCCAGGATAGAGGAAATTTTAGTTGAAAAAGATTCTTGATTTGGTATCATTTGCCAGGAAAATCCGTTTATACCTGAAAATTATATTACAAATTCTAAAGAATAAACAATTTTTAGACGATTCCTTCGCAAATGTGAGAATGAAAAAATCCAAGGTCTCCCGCAACGAAATGAATGACGATCAATGAGCACCAGGGGTGACCACGGGGGCTCCAAGAAGAAGCGAGAGCGATTGTTAGCTGTGAATTCACCTTCGTCAGAGAATACTTATGTTACTCTCTTTGGCGTTAGAAGAAGTGTATTCCAAGTGAAACTGTTTTCACAATTACGAGTTGCTCCGCTCTGCTCTTCAGGAACTGAAATGATTGACCTATTGTCTTGAAACAAGGAAGGAGACAAACCGAATTCTTTCTTTTGAGTTTTTTTTTTCTCAGGAAACGGACGGTATTGACAAAGCCACAATATCACTGAAAGACAGAAGCTCGGATTATTATTATTATTATTATTATTATTATTATTATTAATAGCAGTAGTATCCGGCGTTGCTCAGGGTTTGAAGAAAAACAAAAAATAATTCCGGACATTGTGGTATTAAAGCACCTGTCAACAGGTCTGGAATTGTTTAGCCAGGGGTTCTTAAATTATCTTCTTAATTGATATGTTAGTTCCCATGTTTTTTCTACTTTTGTAAAAATGTTAAATTTTCACTCTTTTGTTAATTTCAAAATCTAGATATCGCGAAGAAAACCTTCTAAAATTCTTACAGAGGGATTTTCTGTATTGTTCGCTCTCTTCGTACGCTTCAGAATTACGAAGTATTTAAAAATCCAGTGAGAAGAGAAAACACAAAATTAAGACTTTTGAATTGTTTCCTTCGCTCAAACTCCTTTCGGTGAGTTTCAACGGGAAACAAAAGATTTTTTAACCCTGATCGAGCCTCTACGCAACAATGGATTCTAATAAAAGACACAGTAACATGACAACGAATCTATACACCCACGATAGAGTAATATCGAAAAATCCAAAATCTAGTTCCTAGATATTTAAATTAGCAGTGTTGAGATACAAAAATCAAGTTGATAACTCAATCAGTTCGTGAGATAAACCGAAAATTTAAAAGAAATGAAAATGGGCAGAGGGGACGGTTTTTCGAATTCTCCAATATACAATGCTTTTCCCAGACTTTTAAAGTCGAAGTGCGCAATTTTTCATCGTACTCTGATTAAAACTGTGTATTTGTATAAGAGAGCCGAGCCGTATTTAAAGCTCCTTAAAGGCGTCGCTTCGCTGTGCAGTGTCGGTCAGTGGGGAGCGGTGTCCCCCTTTCCTGGAGGTCAAGGCTATCGTGGCCTTCCGAGTCCCTCCCATTCATGGAGGCAGGAGGCGGCGCGGCGCGGCGCGGCGCGGCGCGGCGCAGGCGCAGAGGTCATTGACCCTCCTCCGCCAGCCACCTGCCGACGACGACAGAGCATTTCATTTTAAAGCGAAAAGGATATTTTGTCCGAGTGAGATAATTACAATTGATTTTTAACCTACAAAAATAAATATTACGTTTCCCGACGTTTTTTATTCGTTTTATTTCTAGTGCAGGACAACAGTGTTATAACTAAAAACTGCAACAGAAAGCAAAAATATTAATTATTATTTTTGTATTCCCGTGAATTATCTTCTTTTGACTTGAAAGCCATAACCCATCCTGACCCGGGTTTTTCTTTCCGGATTTCCTTCTGGTGCTTAGAAGCGGATTATATTATGTACAGGTTCTTCTTTCCTGGCGGTCTATTTTAATACTTAATTTCGAATGTAGAGTTATTTTAATAGTTACGATTTATAAACAATATATTCCTAATAATATATAGTACCACAATACGTTCTTGTCAACTATCTATGTTGTTTTTTTATCTTACACGAATTTGTTGGTATTCTGTTGAAGCATGTAGCTAGCTTCTTTAATTCTTGTCCAAGGAATCCGCCCCTACATGTGATGTGATTGGTCTCTTGCTTTTGCCCCCTCCCTCCCTCTCTGAGAGTAAATTCGTTTATATCGTCCCCCGTGTGGTGGTCGAACGCAGTTCGTTACTGCATGTTTGTTTTTTTTAACAGTAAATTTATTGAACAATATATCGTTTTAAAAAAATGATATAAAGTCGTATTGTATTTGCCATACATTAATGGATTGTGTTGCTCGAATGATAAATATTTCTTGGGTAAAGACAGTGACGTCATGAGACGGCATGGAATCGTCATTCATGGGGGGGAGGGGGGAGAGAGAAGATTCAAGCGATGTGCATGGAATGACGAAATTAAAATGTAAGAAATACAATTCACGATACTTGAATGGATGGATGGAAATGCAGAAACTATTTGCCTGCCAACGTTTAACGGTATTTTTAGAAACTGATAATAACTTGTTGAAGGTACTATTAATTCTTCCTACACAGTACACAGGAAAAGGTGTGTTATACGAACCGAATCAGTAGAGAGGAAAACCATGATTTATCGATTGAAGTGAAGTTTGGAGAATAAAAAACCACACACACATATGCACACTAGATTCATACGCAAATGTGTCCCCTAGATGTCCTTTCGTTCCGTTTCCGCAAATCACGGAAATGAACTATTGTGTGTTGAGAACTATTGAAACGTGTGTTTGCTGATGTTTCTTATTATTTCACTTACGTCGTTTGAGAATGACGCGGACGAAGAAGGGCTCATTGATGGAACTAAACGTCTTGATTCCAGCAGACGAACGAAACCTTACTACTAAACCGAATGAAACATGAAACCTACAACTAGAAGATGTGAGGGAGACATATTCTTCAGACAAATAAAACAATAAACTTTGCTGCTTAAAAGTAATCATTCGATTTTCCGTATTCTGTAATCGCTCGGGCTGATTATGATGAATCCTTCCGTCTCACCTCATTCGATAAAAGAAAAAGCTTTTTCCCTTTGAGAAGTTCCGTGTATCACTAACACAGACAGAAAATTCAAAAGTACTTCTTTAATAACCGTGCGCTAGTTTTACTGCAACGAAATATACGTCGAGAACTGGATTATTTTCGAATGACTTTTTTCTGCAGGAAACGTTTGCCTGAAAACATACAGTGTACGTTTATCCTATTCCAGAATTTGCTATATTTGTAATGGGGAAAAATTCGAGACATAAATTACCTGCGATTATCTGCGATGATTATTAATATTGTAATGTCGATATTGTCGTACGCGTGAATCACTTTTATGAAGAGTTACACAACCGAATGGAATTTAAAATGATACTTTGTCTCTGTGCTTGATGACGGTTTGCGCTTTCTGTGGGAACATTGAGTCTGCATTTGGAGTCAGCACACGATATTGAAATATTCTTTTAATTGTATGTTCAATTATGNTTCCATTTTCTTGCATTATAAAGATCTGTCTCTTATACACATCTAGATGTGTATAAGAGACAGCACTAATAGAGCGTTTGTATCTACACACAGCGCCTTTCCCTCTCTCTCTCTCTTCACATTGAAGTAGAGCTGACCTTCAGGAGGAGCGGGTGGTGTAGTGGTAGCACAGATCGGGCCATTGCTGGAGTCTCGATCCGCCGTGATTTTCACCGATACAAACCATCCTCCACAAACGTTGAATGCTGAATATTGTAAGGGATATTTCTAAATGTGAAAGTCGTGTGTCCTGGAGTGTAAGCGAGTGTAAGCGAGTGTAAGCAAGCAGTAAGCAGAACGTGAGCGACGCGCCCTGAAGCTGTGTGTCTGCTCGTGTAACGGGATCCAGACGGCGACCTCTAAGAGAGGCGAGCGGGCGCCCTTAGCAAGGCTGCTGCTGGGTCAAGGACCTTCCTTACACACATCAATGAAATGGATTAGCAGCAGACAAAAGGAGGAACGTTTCCCCTTTGTTCAACACAACAACAAACGACGTTGGACCCCAAAGAGAGAAGGAAAAAACAACTAAACACTACACCGTCCTCTCTGTACGTTAATATTCGCAAATGTTCCTTTTTCCTGCACACAACTGTATGAAGAAAATCACACGTATGAAGCACTAAGCAGAGATTAGAGCATTAAAACGAGTCTCAACGGCTCCCCATTATTTAAAAGCAATTTACAGTATTCACGTACTTTGCTCATTTACTTTAAAACAAGGCGTCACAAATGAAATCATTGACGCGTCTGGTAAGTAATAAACAATAAACAATAAACAATGAACAATACGTTCTTGAGTTACGTCCTGTTTAAGATCTTCGTGCTTAATAAGAGTGAAACTTCCCTACAAAAAGAAAATGAGGGGGTATAAAAATCTACCAATATTACTCAGGTGAATAAAATAGATTTTTTACGTAAAAGGTAACATTTAAGGTTAGATTACGTTTTTCGTGTAATTTAGTCGCATGGCTTCATCCGATTTATCGAAATTCGGATGACGAGCGCTCGACACGAAAACAAATCCGTCGTGTTTTAAGTTCTTT
>NNCF01144670.1:0-11084 GCA_002313205.1 Laupala kohalensis | reverse complement strand
GCCAGGGACGTGACCAGTGTTAAAAATTGAAGAAAAGAATTCTTTGGAGTGTTTTCGGGTAGGAAGTATTCCCGATGGGGAAAAATTAATTGGATAATTGGGTAATTCCCAATGTCGTTGAAAGGTTTTCTTTTTCCACGTGTCGAAGACTCATGACATGGCCAACAAATATATTGTAAAAATTTTGTAGGGGAATGATACTGAATTTCGACTCTTTGAAAAGATTTACTGTTCCAGTCCTAGGCAGGTCAGTACAGGTCCTAGGCATATCAGTACTTTTGGTATCGTTATATCCTACCACGAAGAGCCTAGAGTATGTTGACAATAAAGAAGATTCTCGAAGCTCTTGTACCAATTGGACGAGATTTTTATTCTTATATTCATCACCCAATAGGACCAGCACCAGAGATGCAGCACCAGCACGTAGTCCATATGTGGGACCAGGTGACAAAGCAGCACCGGGACGAAGAGGCTACGTCCCTATCAATGTCGGAGCAGGTAGTGCTGCCCAGAAGGGGTGCATAGCAGACGGCGATTGACTCAGCACTAGCCTAGGTGCCATAGGATGAACAGCACTGGCTTCGGAAACTGAATTCACCTCCTGTATGAGATGATGTGGAGCCTGTGATTCCGGATGAGGAGGAAGAGGATGTAGTCGATGAGAGGAACAGGTGTTCAGGATCCCATAAATGAAGAATGTTTTTCGAATTAAGTTGTTCAAGTCATCTCTGATGATCATGATCTGTAATCAAACATTTTCAGAAGATTTTTTGATTTGCTGAGAAGAGAAATTTGTTTAAATTTTGCACAAATTGGAAGATATTTTAAACGTTCTGTTAAATATATTTTTAAGTATATTTAATGTAACATAGGTTTAAAATATATAATAAGTTTTTGTATGTTTTGGCGAAAAAATTATTAAGTGTTTAAAACCCATTGAAATAAAACTTAATTTTCCACTTTGCGTCTCATGGTGCTGGAGCGAATAGAAGTATATCATGTACGAGTGTACGTAAATATATGTAGCAAACGTCAATTTTCCTTATACCATTGAAAATTACGGGCGCATTCTTTTGCCAGCAAAAATGTTGTAAATGTTGCGTGAAATCTTGTAGGCATGCAATCGGTCACAGGCAGCGAGTGCATGATGGGGTTATGTTGCATGAGTGTTCACGAAAAGAACAGCGATTACTTGTGCGAATTTTTGCTGACCTAAGTACTGTCCACCGAAGGAGTGCATCGCTAAATCCATCCGTGTTATTGTGACTACTGTTTCTGATGGAAAGCTGTGTTCTATTTGATCCAGAAGTTTAACACTGGAAGGTGAAGCATCAGAGATAGGTATCGTCGTGCGGTGGTAAACCTGAGTCACAGAAAGCGTGTGGAACAAATCATTCGTAATGACCAGCGTGTGACCTTTGATGACGTACGCGTGCTGTATTCTTTTCCCATTAAAGCGCGTGGAATATCATACGTAAATAATTGGACTTTCGTAAAATTTGTGCTCGATGGGTGCCACGCCAATTGACTGAAGAACACAAAAGGAACTGATTGGGTCCGTCCCAGAAGCACCTCACTCGGTAAACTGAGGAAGAAAAGAAACTCATGGTATAAATTTTTATGTGGGGCGAGAATTGAGTTCAGCACTTTAAACGCGAGTCCACATGATCTTTCACGTAATGAAACATTCCACCTTACCAAAACAAATTTCACAACGATTCCATCATCCCGCAACGTTATGCTCACCGTGTTTTGGGAAATGCAAGTGATCATATTGCATAAATTCCTGTCTCATGGTAAGACTGATTACCGCGTCGTACTGCACCTCTCTGTCGGTACTCCGATAAACCATTCACCGCAAATGTTATGTACTCTTGACAAAGGGAGTGATTCTTCTTTACGATAATGTACTAAAAAAAACCCACGCAAGAGTTGTTACGAACATTTCATTAGGAACATATAAATGTATATTCCCGACAATTCGCCCGTTGACTTTCATCTGTTTGAACCCCTAAAAATAATTTTGGTGGCTTTATTTTTAAAACTGATCATTCCGTAATTCAAGGGGTTACTTATTGGCTGAGAGAGAAACCAAATGACTACCTTGCCGCTGTCATATACAGAGGTGGGATAGTGTCTAATGTACTGGGTCAATAATCACCATGTCAAAAATTGGAATAAATGTCACGAAACTACCTTCATTTTTACCTATACTCTGTTCTGCGACTTATTTATTGACTTACCTATGTATAATCACTACTCTTCTGTAGTATTGTAATGCGGTTTGCACCATCCAAAATTTTCAGTTCACTATCCTATAGTTCACGTTCGCACATTGCCAAGTTTCGTATTTTCTTCAAAACTTTATCTGATACGCAATTATTTTTCTCTCAAAAGAACTGATGAAACTTTCGCAGAATTAATCCAATCAATATTAATCATCTGTGTCAATTATTTTCGAGATAGGATGTACTTTTCCGTATTCCCGTGCCCAAATTAATTAGTATTATTCCGGTTTGTAAGTGCACTCTGACAAATGCTTGGAAAAATACTATTTTTTTTCTTTAAAGTAGTTATTTTGACATACGTCATCTGTATTATTGAACAAAATTAAACTGATATTTATGTGAAAAATATGAAGTTGTTTAATAAATAATAAATTTATAAATAAATTTATTGTCAAAAAACAGTACAAACTGCGTATGACCACGTGGAGGAAAAAAAACTAATTTACTCTCCGGAAGCAAGCAAGGGATCATCCCATCAATTCCGATCAAGGGCCCTAAGGCAGAGGCGGATTCAAAATTTTCAGCAAAAATTCCTAGATAAGATAAAAAAATAGCCGCCAGTTATAATACAAATAGAATGTCAATATGTTTGTAATTTAACGCAAAAAATTTACATGTAAAAAATTATTATCGAACCATAGATATAATGTTTAAAAATCTAAGTATAATGTTTAAAAATCATAAGAGTTCAAAAATAAACCCACTAAATTCACGATTTATAGTTACAATAAACACGCCCCTAGACAAAACCTAGAGAACCTGTATGAAAAATCCGCCTCTACCAGAAGGAAAAACGGAGAAAAACCCGGGCCAGGATGGGGCTACAGAATTTATGTACACAACCGTGCCAAAGTTGAGTACACATAAAACTAAATTAATATGAGCCATAAGACAACACAATCATGCAAGAAAATAGTTTTTGAAATTGTTATAAGTTGTTTAAAAAGTACTACAGCAATGGCGTGATAAAGTACAAGACGAATTTAACTTTAATTAAAATCAATAAATTCTTTTACATTGTAGAAGCACTGGTGCAGGAGGTAGTTTTTAACCGCGGATTTGAACAGATTCAATTTCATAATATCTTTTATATTCTTGGGCAGGGAATTATATAGAACGATTCCCGAATGATAAGGTCCTTTTTGGCAAAGAGTGGTTGACACTCTAGGGCGATGAATATTACTACTATTGCGTGTATAGTGTTCGTGAACGAGACTGTTTCGTACAAAGAAAGGGTGGCACTTCAGTAATTCGGTCTTAACAAACACGACTGTTTCATAAATATAAATGCAGGGAAGTGTTAAGATACTTAATTCCTTGAATAAAGGTTTACAACAGTTTCGTAAGAGGACGCTGAGAGAAAGCCTCATAAGGTGTCTGGGAAATACCCTTCTATGCACCTCCTGAGGAGGGTGATTAATTAAAGGATTCAAGGGTAAATGTTGAAAAGTTAACTATGGCATTGACTTTCGTATTAGAGCGATTCTTATGCTGAAGAACACAAGAAAAGGTGGAACGACCTTACGCTAAAACGACCGCGGAAATGGGAGTCAAGCGTTCTACAACACATTTTGCATTTCTACTGATATGAAGTGTTGCGCTCGAATACGTTCTACGACCAGGCACTATTACATCACTGACATCTGAACAAATATCAGTTATAATGATTTGACTCCTTTGTAGAAAAAGTAGTCTTTAGCATGCCTATTCAATTGAGGGAATAGTGACAAATATCTGTGGGAATGAACGGGGAGGACAGACTGAGCTTATGAGTTTAATGTGACAAAGACAACCTGTTTTTTCTAGTCCGATTTTTAAAAGTCGTTATCACACTGCTTTTCGGATAGAGAATAAAATGAGTGCAATTACATTGATTGATGCTCTTTAGAAAAGTTCACATCCATATTTTATTTAAATTATAAGAAAGAAACATTGACCATATTTTTCAGAAAATGGTTGTCAGAATCAAAAAAATATTACATAAATGATTGTGAAGTATGGTCTTTTCAATGCGTATTTAATAAACATACAATTATTTTATGATTGTTTGGAAAGCTGAAAAAGCAATAATATGTAAACTAAAACTTCATTTTTTAGAAGTTTTCTACAACATATATTAAACTAACGAGTTGCAATGTCAATCCGTGAATACGAACGAAAATATGTAAGAAATATTTATTTATGTTGCACTTTCTTTCCAAGTGAGCGCTTTATGATGAACAAATGTTGAATTTGTATTGTATATCATTTCATCATAAGCTGCACGCGATTCCTTTCTGGCTTCAATACATACTAATAATTAATTTTTCACGGTAAACACGCCATGTCATTCTTACTGGGCAATCTGTCGATCTCCATATTCTAGATTTCGGGAAGATGTGAAATAAAACTTTAAAGAGGATACTGCATGTTTTCGTTATTGAAGTTCTAAAAAGGTTACATTACTATTTCTACCTAAAACCCAATACCGCAAACTCACGAACTGTCAGAACTCTTCAGTCAAACAAGACGAAATATGCGAAACGTATTTCTGGTGGAACAATATTATTTTCAAAAAAAAAAAACCGTTTCAAGAGACTCAGTTGTGTGGCGAAGTGTGGGGACATTCACAAATACGGGCGGCACGTATAACTTTGTACGCTATAATGAGTAATGTTATACGTGTTAATGATATAAATAACCTGGTAGCAAGACATGTGATATAAAATGCGTGCAATGAGAATTAATTTTTACGTTAAATGTGAATTTCAAGTACTAGTCAACAGCTTTCGTATTTTGTTGATGGATTCTGACAAAAGCTCTAACAACTTGGAGTGATAGAAAAGGACCAGTGAAAACAAATTCCATTGATTTAATGATCAGTGATACAATGGTGCCCACAGTACCGCAAGTAAATTTCCTAAAAATGCAAGGAAAAAAAAAGACTATATGCATGTTGATTTTCAAGTTGATGGATGACATCATTCTGTGCAAACAAGTAAAGGAAGACGTAGACATACTGATCGAAGTCAGAGTCACAGTCTGAAACATCATCATGACCGAGTACCAATTGTGGGAGAGGATGTGGATCTTCTGATTATAGTGGTAGGACTAAGTACTCTTCGCAAACTCATGATTGAGGCCAAAAAACTACAAAACTTTTAATGTTTTACGATCCCTCAATTTCTATAGATATTTTACTTGCTTACTATTACAAGACATCAGTCGTTGTGACAAAACATCCGCTCTGTACAAACACGGTAAACTGAAATTTAATAACACACCAAATAGAACTTTATTCTATTATTTAGGGCTAGCATTCTTGTTCGCCACCGAGTCACTTAGATTTCAATTCCCGTCGGGGCCAGAGAAAGTATTTTTAACTTTTTACATCAATTTTTTAGTTTATATAGCTGCGACTACCTAAAAGCGAACTCTCTCCCTCTTTTACCCACTGCTTCCTACTTCTTGTGTCACGAACTCCTACTAACATGAACGACTCCTACAAACCCCGTTACGTGGGCCAATTTGTTGGTAAAACCAGCCAACCAACCCGTCCACTAACCGTAACCCTACCACACCCGTCCCAACTCCGATCGTCCCAAGTAGAAAAACTACAATATATACTCATGATTTAATTACATAAGAAAAAAATATTTTACCTCTTAAACGGCCCACTTGTAGCGTTACAGTGGAAGGCTAATGTTTGATAATCATTCGGTATATGCATGATTGCTTGTGAAAATAGTTAGACACGTTAGTGTCAAAGCTCTAAAAAGTGGGTTAAATTAATGTCACGTTATTGCATGAAAAAAAGTAATACAAATCACCACTTCATAGATCTTTGGATGGGAATAAGTATATATGAAGTGGAAAAAAAAATTAAAAATGGTTTAGTCATAGGAATAGGGATGAGAAATAACAGTTGATATTCTTTTTAAAATAACGCTCCATAACAAGACGTAAATTTATAATAAAACTTAGTATTATGTTTTTGTATATTTTGTTGCTGCCTGACCTGCATCTAGCATAAATTACGCTCGTTAATGTGTTCTGCCAATCTTTTAAATAAATTTTCTTATTTTTTTCGAGTTTTTACGATTCTGTAGCAGTGTTTATGTATTTTCTTTGGTGTAGTGTTACATGCATTTTTTTCGAGTGTGTTAATAATTTAAACGAATAATATCAACTCTCATATTCCTAATTTGTTTCGTTATTCTAAAAAATGTGGGAGAGGACTGTCATTTATATATTCTTGGAATACTAGGGTATAATATTACAAATTTGATTTAAGTACTTTTTAAAACTTCATTACGTATCAAACCATCACTGTAGTAGCACTTCTTGAAATAGTTCCTTGAATTTGTTTCAAGTGTGTTAAGTTAACGTTAAATGTGAAAAATAATTCAGTAGTATTAACTAAAGTTCATTAGAATAATTAATTATCTGAAAAAACTCTTTTATTAGTAGTTGTCGGTTTTCTTGTTTGGTATCTTCTGCAGATAAACATTGAATCTGCAATAAGTGTTTGTATGCCTTCTGCAGATAAGCATTGAATACGTTAAGTAATGCGATGGTGTTCATTGTCACAACAAAAGAAGATACCAAACACTTATTGTAATATACAGATACTCGTATCACTGCTCTGGAGGAGGTCAATAAAGCAATAATGGCAGCAGAAATGTCTCCGTCCTTCGTAACTTCTGTCGCTTGGTTCAACCAAACACACGTGTACCACCTTATCTTCTTACACAAAATATGATTTGAATGTATGCAGACATGTCATTTTCCCCTCCACCCACCTTCCCACTTCTTTCACCCCATCCTCTTTCACACCCAAACTTGTTAAACCTTCTCACAATTCCCGAACTGGTTAGCACAGCCGTCCAAAACACGTAAACATCTGCAGCCTTAAACTGTGAATGACAACAAATTTTCGCAAAAATCTAGCGTTCTAATTTTTACATGGCAGCCAATAGTCCTCGATTATGAGTCGAATTCCTCCCCAACAGGTCTTTATATCTGGTTTTTCCAATCTAAAAAGAACTTTCTGTAGTTATCAGAGAGCTGGGCACTTACTCATAAAGATTGACAGTGTGAGTCACTGTAACTATTGTTGGGAAAAATGACTTTAGTCTGGGAGGTCAATTAATTCTTTATGAACATATGCAAGAACTCAAAACTGTTTCCGAACGCAGTAACATCTTACTTTCTAGTATGCCTCCACGGTACACCATTCTACAGTTGAACAACGAAATTAGCAACGGAAACATCGCTCTAAAACAGCATCTGCAAGACACAAACATCACTATTGTTAATTTGCAATTCCACCTTTTTGCCAATGACTTTACCCGGCACGGTCTTAACCTAAAACCGTTTTTAAAAAAACTTCGCTTCTCTTTTAGCTGCATACTTTACGTCGTCTCCACCGCTAGACTTTTCACCCTTACCAAATCTACCAACCTCTTCACTTTGTTCATCTCTTTCACCCTCTCTACCACTTATCTCACCTGTATACTTGAAATATTTTTTTTGAATTTCGATATTTATTTTAAACATTTAACGTGGAAATATTAGACAGAGAGCTAGAAGGAAAAGAGCCCGCCAAATGTGAGGATACGAGCAATATTATCAAGTTTAAATCAGCTTTTGATCGTAGAAGTAACACAGTGCCCTTCTTCTGTCAGAGATACATCCGCTGAACGTTCAACTACAGGTCTTGACATTAGATTGTTCTGTGGAATGTTTTTGGCTGAAACAATGCACAACACTCACTATCGATGACTGAAATTTTGCATGACAGATTTCCCAAAAGCGCGGCGGCTACTCCGTGACACCGGGATATTCATCAGTATTATAAGAAATAATAATTGATCGTTAAAATAAGAATCCTTTTATTAAACATTTTCTAGAAAATAATATTACATAGAATAAATGATAGCGTGAACCAATCCCCAAGTAAAATAATACTAAAAGACAAGAAAACATAATTAATTAGTTTTTAATATATCATAAACATAAATTATATTAATTTAACAAGTTAGAATAACATATCAAATTAGATATAAAAATGTATATAAATTCATTTATTAAAAATTTACTTTAAATTATTTTTATAATCGACTGGCCGATGGATTTCGTTACCTGAATTTTATATTTCTGCAACTTCATTTCTTCTCACACTTCCATTACTATCCAATGCTTATTCATTATTATTGGCTGTTTGATAGTATTCGTAGTTATCAGGACGTAACTATCAGCTCAGCAATACCAAAACATTTACCCATTGCGCGTGTGATTACCGACAATTTTTACGTGGTACCCCCTTACCTTGATGTAGGTATAAGGGCTGGTCGTGCATTTGACGTTATTTTTTACGAGATCATTATAGAATTGTTAACGTAGACTCCTTGGAAGAACCATGTTAACAGACAATTTGGTGTTTCCAGCAATGTTCAAAATTTGCTTCTGTTGATAATTTACGTTTTGTTGAAAATACAGTTAGTCAGTGTACAGTGGTATGATTTGATATAAAAGTGAATGTTGACTTCGTGACTCGTTGTACACAGTACACAAAAGAACTCATAACAAGACAATAAACAAAAAAGCAAAAAATTTAACTCGTATCTCATTATGCTTCCAGATACACAAATGAAGCAGCTAACGTAAATACCGTTTTTAATATTTACTGCATTAAAAAACAAAATTTTCAATAATACAATACCATTTCACTTCCTTATGGGTGGATTTACGCAAAAATATTTCTTTGCAAACATTTTCGATATTTTTTAGTCTCTGCCTCTTCCCCACCCCATCTAGGGATGTCTGCACCAAATGTGATCTGGAAAATTACGCAATGTCATTGAACTACGATTGTTCATCTCAGAATAAACAAAAACAATTGACTCGACTCTAATACAAATCTTTTTAAGTTTTTTTTGTATCTCTCTTCCCAACTTCAACTCTAAGGATACCGAACCCTTGTGTGATCTGAACTCGACCTAATATCATCAGCACTTTAAAAAAACTTAACTTCAAAACTTAAACTATGGAACCGTCACAATATTCATTTTTTTAAATTAGTTCAGTTATTTTTACGGACGAACCCAATGCGCCTCTCAATGCCTACAGGTCGTTAGTATTTTTAATCGCTTGTGTTTTTTATATTGCAAAATCAACATCATTACTGAAAACAAAGAGATACATTTATTGCTATAACATAAAGAGTCATTGCAAAATATAAACACTTTCTGTGTACACGCCACATTCACAAAATAGATAATTTATTCGCGTCTTGATCTTACATTTATGTGACTAACAGTCGAGAATTAAATATTATGGAATTTATAGAGTACACTTACATATTTATAATGTTCAAATTTTACTGATTACTTTTTTTACATTTTGTTAAGTTGTTCAATGCTTATATTACTCTATTTTTCTATTATTTATATGGTGGGACACAATTTTACAATAAAGAATTTATTTTTAATTTTAAGAAAATAACTCCTTCCCATCACTGTGTGTCTCACTAATAGACAATTATTATAAAGGCAGAATTACTGGTATACAAGACTTCTTTAATAACATTTACAAGTCATAATTAAATCTAATAAAACAAAAGTAGTATACCAGTAATTCTGCCTTTATACCGATTGTCTATAATTGAGACACATAGTGTTAGGTGGAGGTAATTGTGTTAGGTAAGTGACTATACTGTTTTTTAAGAAACATTATTTTTCATCATTAGAATAATCAAAATGAAGCTACTATTCACCAAATATATAGATATCAACCACCACTTGATAAAAAAGGTTTTGCCATCAAGTATTCATCTCTAAAAATCTCTTTCAAAGGAAATAATATGATAAAAAAGACTGGGTTTCAACTGCGATAACCCTTAATTATCCTAAACCAGTGTCAATACAGCACCAAAACGTGCTATTCCTTACAATTTCCCCATACAAATCACGATCGGGTCCAAGAGCTATTCGGGCCTAACCCCACCAATGAATAGAAATTGGGAAAAAATCGATTTGTTCAAAAATTGGGGTATTTTCAATGCTTGGGTAGGTCATTTATCTTTTGTTTTATCAATCTTGAATTTTTACAGCACATGATATCTATATCTCATTTTAGAATAATACATTGCGTAAGAATCTAACAATTCTTAATTAATAACAATATAAAAACAGTTTAGAACGAAGAAAATACGTCCAAAATGACGGAAGTTCGGATCTGAATGTTACGACTACCGCGAAGGGTGAGAGACCGCTGATGGTTCGCCGGTTTATAGTCTAGGGTGTGAGCGGATGGCGAAGCGGATCGTCGTAAATGACGCACGGATTTCGGTTGAAAGTGGGATGGGGGAGAAAATAATTCTTAAGGCTCAAGCGTCGGGGACGTTCAATAAACGCCAACTGAAAAATTGTTGAATGCTAGTAACAGAACTGTGGGATTTTAAAGGACCTGGCCAAAAGAGCACATCTTTAGGGGATGGAGAATGAGGAAGCTTCCCTTTAAAAGTTTAAAGAGAAGAATAATTTGGCGGTAGACCGCGGAAAAAGTGGGTTTGAATACATTCGGCTTACTGGTAAGAAAAAAGGGGTTGGTAATCGTTTATGAGGCGGCAGCGATCACAAGTACCGACTAGGGGCTGGGAGCGTCGCAGATGCGTGGGAAAAGATATTCCGAAATAATAAAGAATGACTGTTAAAGATTCGAGAACCTTCTAAATTTACTGTGTTGTTATTCTCGGAAACCGTTAGCTTCAAAATTATGGAAAAGTCGGTTGAACTAGATGGAACCGTCGAAGTG
>NNCF01144660.1:0-28804 GCA_002313205.1 Laupala kohalensis | reverse complement strand
GTTTTTATTATTAATATTACTATTATATGTGTATCAAATGAATTTTGTTTTTGTGAAGAATAGAAGTGGTACTCTTTTGAAATCAACGCGAATGATTTACAATTAATTTCCGTGTATTTATACAAGTGTATAGGAAAGAAAACAAGAAAGAAATAACGAAGGAAAGAAAGGAAATAGAAAAAAAGGTGAGAAAGAAAGAAGGAAGGAAGGAAAGAAGAAAGGAAAGAAGAAAGGAAAGAAAGAAGGATTGAATGAAGGAAGAAAAAAAGGATTGAAGGAAAGAAGAATTGAAGGAAAGAAAGAAGAAAAGAAAGAAAGAAAGTATGAAAGGAAAAGGAAAGAAGGAAAACAGAGAAAATGATTTAATTAATATCAGAGAGAGTGAGAGATACTCAATTAATAGCAATATTAATTTTTTCTTCTATACTATATTCTGGAATATTTTTCTCGTATTGGTAAATTACTTAACTTTACTATAATTGAAATGCGATATTTTATTGTGTGATTATTTTAGTCAATTTGTGTGAATATAACTCAATTTCATTTGAATATCTTAATAAAAGTAATTTGTATTTTAATTATATATATTGAAATCTAAAAAAAAATTGTAATATTACTCTTTGAGCATGTTGTTTTATATGTTGCACTATTTCAGTCAAAGTATTATACCGGGGATCAATATACTTCTTGTAGATGTAATTTATTTATTCTTTAAGCGGTTTAATATATTAATGTCACTAAAATTAACCTTAGGTGTTATTCATTCATATTTTATACAATTGTTTTGATAATTCTTGAAATCCGATTGACATATAAGAATAGTATAATTGCAAATTATGTAAAATTAAGATAAACAATACACATCACTTCATGCCAATGAGCTTTGAGTTCTTTACGCCACTGTATAAAGTTCAGAAATTATAAGAATATTAATAAGTAATTCCTGATTCGAATTTTGAAACATCCTTACGATATCTTGCGATGATATCCAAATTCTATGATAAAAACAATATTTTTTACAGTAGGACGCAAATTTTTTTACAGAAACTCGAATATCCTTTATATTTTCTAGGAAGGTGTTGTGAGACACCGAATCTAGAGATGTCATTAAATATAGAGAATGATAAAGTTTAATGAAGTTATGAATATACAGAATATTTTTTGTTATGGAAGTCCAAAATGGGTATAATAAAAATTTGCGAAATATTTCTTTAATAGCGGCGTAATAAAACATTTTCTCTCGTTATGATTTAATAGAGGTATGTTCACCAGTACTAGTCTTCTATTGGTCCGCCAAATATGGAAGCTGTTTCACGTTTGCCTACGATTGGTCGAAACGAAAGTTAGGAACTTCTTCCCCGTCGCAGAGACGTGGCGTTGCAAACCTAACGGCACCAAATCTCCAAGAGCGCGGGACTTAGAATATTTTTCTGGGCCCTTTTATAATTCCAGGAGTATACAAGGAAAGAATGAAACAAGGAATAACTGTCTCGCAGCATGTACAAGAGGAAATAGAAAAAAATACAGACAAAGAAGAAAGGAATGTCGGACACTACTTGAAAAGAAGAAACAAGATGTAAAAATGACACAAGGAAATTTTATAAAGATGTTTGCAATTACAAGAAAACCAGTTTTAATAATCTACTCGCCACTAAAGACAAAGAAAAGAACATATTATCGGATAAGGAAAACCTATTAAAAAGATGGGAATCCTACTTTAAAGATTTCCTTAATCAGCAAGTTGTTAATGACACAGGAGTACTGCTACAATATGATGCGAACAATGACACTCGTGAAGTATTACCTCCGAATATCAAAAAATTAGGCAAATAGTGAAGAAATTGAAAAAAAAATATTTAGGATCAGACAAAATTATACCTGAATTTATTTAATTAGGAAGCCCCATCCTTATAAGCAGAATACTTCGGTTTGTCAAGAAGAAATGCATAAAGATTGGCATGATGGGATAATACGCCCAGTTTATAAGAAAGGAGACTGCAAATACTATGAAAATTACAGAGGAATTACCTTACTAAATGTAGTTTATAAAATATTCTCTACCTTATTGTATAACAGACAAACCAAAGCTGGGGGAAATGCAAATGGGATTTAGACTCGATAGGTCAAACGTAGATAACACATTTATGGTGAAACAAGTTTATGAGAAATGTCATGAATTTAATATCCAAATTCACAACTTATTTGAAGACTTCAAAAAAAGCCTTCGACAGCGTCGAGAGATCAGTGATATGTAAGAGCTTAAGTAACTTTGATGTGACTCATAAAGTCAGGAAACTTTATAATGACCCTCCAAAACTCCCAGTGTAAAATGAGAATAGATAACGAGTTTACAGCAACCTTTGAAGTGAAAAAATGTGTTAAACAAGGAGACCCACTTTCAGCCATTCTGTTCAGTCTGGTAATGAATGATATCTTAGAAAGCTCAGAAGTGAGAGGAAACATAGCTTACAAGCTCAAGCAGGTATGCGCATATGCAGACGATATATTGATCCTAGCTAGAACTCAACAGGCTCTAAAAGAGACATTTATTAAATTGAGCGCAGAATCTGAAAAGATAGGTTTGATAATAAATGAAGGGAAAACAAAATACATGAAATGTGATAGAAGGCAAGGTACAGAGTCTGAATTTGAATGTGAAAACCTGAAATTTGAAGAAGTATCTTCGTTTAAGTATTTAGGCACAATTGTTAACACCGAAAGTAGCATCGAAGAAGAAATAAAGGAGAGGATAGCTAAGAGCAGTAAAGCATACTATGCGCATAAATAACAGTTCTGCAATAGAATACTTTCTAGAAAGACAAAATTACAAATTGTACCACACAATAGTTAAGCCAATAATAATATAAGCCTGTGAGACCTGGTCAATGAAAAAAGAATTGGAACACAAATTACTTGTATTTGAGAGAAGAATATTGAGAAAGATCTTTGGCCGGACAAAAATTGGAGAAGATATTTGGAGGCAAGAAACAAATGAAGAACTAAATAAACTAATAAACCAACATAAAATTGTCAGATAATTCAAGGCTAGAAGATTGGCATGGCTTGGTCATGTGGAACGCATAAACCACATTCGTGTGGTAAAAAACATTACAGAATGGGCTCCTATTTCACCGAAACCAAGAGACAGACCAAAGATAAGATGGCTTGATGATGTGCGCCAAGATCTGAAGAACGTGAAAGGCAGAGAAGTGGAAGAGACTGTCGCAGAATAGGAAGGAATGGTCGAAGGTGATTGAGTCGGTCAAGACCCACCTAGGGTTGTAGAGGTTTATCAGAAGAAGAAGAAGAAAGATGTTACTTTTAAATAAAACTCCCTTCGTTAACATATTGTCCCCTTGCGGATGCCGTGACCCTCACTGATAATTATTGAAGAACACAGAAGTCAATATAAAAAGTATTACATAAATGAAAGCCTCATTAGAATTAGCGTTATTCGTTTTGGTTCAATAATTAATTAATAAATATATTAATGAAGAAATATATACTAATTTTAAAATATAGGAAGTGATTTTGATAATAGTCCTCCACGTGGTCATTCGCAGTTTGTACTGCTTTTTTGACTGTAAATTTATATATATTTAATATTTATATATAATTTTAGTATTTGTATAAAAATCAAAGTTATGCAAGAAAATTGTGAAAGATTCTAAAGGGGAAATTTATTACTACTCTTACAGTGAATGCTGACTGAAATTTTTTTTAACCTTTGTTTTTATATATTAACAATATTTGATGAACACTGAATACGGCGGAGGAACTTAAATTTCTAAGTGTAACATATTTGAGAAAATACGCAATTCCAAAATGAGTCAGTGAAGAGACACTCTTATGAGGCCAATAAAGAATATTTTTAAAATATTAATTCAATTTTTATGAGCAATTCTTTCGTAGTATGTGATACAAACATCTAGATCACAATTGTGCTCTCAGTTTGACAATGAATAATATATGAAATTATCGATCCAATGCTATAATTTACCTTGTTTATGTTTTTTAATATACTATAATCACCGACGCGTACTTATTGTTTTCATACCTGTCGGCTGCAGTAGTCAGTATTACCTTACATTTGACGATTACACTAACGTGTTTTCGATATGTACTCCATTGGACTAAGAAATAATAATGAATAATTCTACCGTTAACATTGGACTGAGAAATAATTCTACCGTTTACAAATTTTTGTATTAATTTCCATGGAAAGTAACATCACATTTTTTAGTTATTTGGTCACAATAAATTTATTTAAGTTTATTTACATTTCTTTGAATTAAAATTACATATTTGTGGAACTTTATATGTTTCACATTAAAACATAACATTCGGTGTCAGTAATTTTCAGGTCACTTAATCGTGATACCTCTCATCTGAGCATGAATTCGAGTAATAAATTTTATTTTCATCCAAACAACAGATAACGTAAGTGTTAAGTTGAACATGAAATGTAACAAAATTTGTCGAATCATTTTTCTTTTATCTCGTGTAATTTCATCAATGCAAGAGAGAGTATGAATGATTGAGCCCTCTCAGTGTCCAGGAGTTTTAATTTGTTTAACCCCGATCGTTTTACACATTTTCACCACGTTTGAGTCCTAGGGTATTAGTGAATAAAATCAAATTATTTGTTTTCTCCACTGAGAGAGCATGTCCAAATCGCGTCCCTTCATGACACCCGTTCTCAAGTAATGCTGTTACCCGAACATTGCTTTTGCGAAATACGCGAGAATTTTCGTTCGGGGGTGACTTAAAAATTTAAAATCGCATATTGACTCGTGTAGATCGTTTCAGGCAATTTCGCTAATTTTGGTAAATATCAACCAAATGATAAAAAATTTGGAAGAAAGGGGAACGTATTTAATAGAGATGAGGACTCAAGACGTGTAACTGCGATAATGATGTTCACGAACAAGTGAAGATGAATGAGACACATCTGAACGGGTATATAGACAGTTCGAGAGTTAGTTGTATGAATAATATCACGTAATGTGATGTGAGACGATAAATAAATTTGAAAAATGGTGTAGATTTTCATTCCGGATAAACATTCAAACATAATCATGACACGCAATTTTATGTTCACGAAAGTGATAATCGCAAGAAACTCAACTTAGGGATTTCTCTACCCGATGTCTTCGAACTAATCCTTGGGATTCGGAACATGAGTCGCTCTACGCAGCTGCTGGCAGTGCCGATAAGTGTGAAGGCGGCGAGCAAGAGGACCGGACCGCTGCTGCGGTGCGCCAAACGCCCTCTGATCCCGCCGCCCGCAATCGCGTATCGCTCGCTGCCGAAGGAATCACCACCCCTCCCGCTATTATATCATGGCCGTCTCTGAGCATGCGTATGTGATATATAAATAGTCTTCATAGGATTGATACAAATTTGAGTTCGTTTCCTCCAGTTGCTTACGTTATCTTGATCATTTTCTACTTCATAATCCGTATGGGGTCGTCCGTAAATGACGTAAGCAAAAATTACTCTTTTTCTTCAGCACACCTCCCCTCCAGAAAGCATCTTACCTCCCACCCTCCCCCTCCCAAGTTAAGAAAAGATCCTTCTTTTTTGCTTTCCAGAAAAGGCGGAAACAAATTTTGATACAGCGAGTCAATCGTTCGTGCCTCACAGCTCTTTGCTCTCATTGAGCGGCTGAGTGCAAGAATTTAAACGTTACCGAAACACCTCATCTGTCCAAGAAACATTACGTAATTTATGAATGGTCTCTAGTCTTGATTCGAAGTTTTTAAGTTTTAGTCATCTGATACATATCAATGTGTAATTTTTACTAACATTGTTTGATTCTTAATATTGATTCTGGTGCAACTTCCCATTAACATATTATATAACAAATAAACAATTAACTATTACAAAAGACATTATGTATTATAAATAAATAACTTCATGACGAAAGAGCAGTTACTAACTGAATGCATCCAGGAGAAGGACAAATTAATTTCCTTCTTTTCTATTATTATAAAGTTTCTAAAATGTTAGATTTTTTAATGGTAAACAGAAGTGTAGTTGTAATGTTTTTTAATCTAATTGTTTTTAAGATGTTTAATTTATAAGATGTAAACCAATTTTAAAATTTGTGTAATGACAGTTTGAAATACGAAGAGGTATATAAAAAATTTTTATCCGGAAGCAAGCTTGGGACCATCTCATCTTTTTGATGGGAAAATTTGAACTTCCCAAACATACCTCCCTTGTCTAATTGTAACGCATATTAACGCTAAATAAAGTAGGAGCCATGTGTACCCGTACGTTTCTTGGGAGAAAGTGGTGCGAACGTAATAAATTTGCATTGTAAAAACATAGATAACATTTCAAACTTCCCCATCTACCTTATTAAAAAAATATATATTATTATTCTAGCTCACCCCACAGGGTCAGATAATATGGAAGCGCACATCCCCAGATGCATGGAAGAAACTTAAAAAATATTTTTAGGACAGTGTGCCAAAAATTTGACATAATAGATATGGTCCGCAATTATGAACTATTCTCAATCTTAAATTACAATATTTACCATTCTATTCCTCAAGCCTAACTTAAGGAACCTAATTCTGAAGTAATAAACGTAACATGTATAACTCATCTGATCACACCCAAAATTTATTTTATGTGATGTCTTATGACGAGGTTCAGGCCATTTGACCTGCTCTCCCACCTAACCGAGACCTGGATAAGAAAATTGGGAAGGAGAGAAGTTGAGTCGACAGGGAACTTATGGTACGGAACCGACATTTCTCTGGAGTAGGTGGGGGAAACCCCAGCAGAAAACCTCACTTAGTTCGGCCGAGCGGGGTTTGAACCCACGCTCTACCGCTCAACGGTATCCAAGCAGCGAAGACACTACCACTAGTCCACCGCTGTCGGTTACAGGAGAGAGAGAATTCGGTCTTGTCCTTAAAATGAGCATAAACTTGGTCATTGAACTTATCTTTCCATAATTTCGTAAAATAAATTTAATTTGGAAAAACTCGTGCCGAGCGTTCCGTGATTACTTTAAGTTGTCACCCTGCCGAGGAATGAAACAATTTTTCAAGGATTTTTGAGAAAGTAGGTAGTAGAGAAATTGGTCGATAATTTCCATCATTATGTTTCATTTTTTTGTGTAAATGTTTCACTTTAGCTCTCTTAAATGTGTTAGGAAATACACCTTCTGGTAAAGAACTATTACAAATATTTATGAGTGGATTTAATATATCGAGGGATGAAAATTTAACAATAAATTTGGGTATATCATCTATGCCTATTGAAAACTCGTTTTTAATGAACAGATGATTCTCATGATTTCACTGACTTTAGTTTCGAAAGTGAACGTACAATGGGGCACGTGGGTGGATATATTCGGAGGACATTGGTTTTGAGATATTGAATTCGTTATTTCACCTACTCCTGAGAAGTGAGAATTAAACAAATTTGTGATGTCAAGTGGATTTGATACTTTTATGCTATCGTTGTTTTCTTGGCGATTTTCAGGTGACGTGTAATTTTTAAGAATATTCCACATGGTTTTGGTCCGATTGTTCGATTTTAGTATCTCCCTGTCATTTTCCATAATTTAGCTACATGGACTACTTTTTGTAGAATAATCTTATATTTACAGAAATGATTATGGAATTCGAGTGGTTGCATATAGAGTTTTGAAAGAGAATATAAACGGTGTTGTTTTTGGAAGAATTTTTCATCCTTTGGTGATCCATCTATTATTAATTTGCAGTTTTTCCTTGTAATTGATATATTTTTGTGATACACAACGAACATGATGGAATAGTTTAACAAAACTAGCCGAATGGGAAAACATTGGTGCTTAAAAATATCGCGTTACAATACAAATTTATTAGCATTTGTTATCATCATTATGCATCAACGTTTTAAAGGCTGTCTACCTAAAAGAATTTAGCAAGTCCTGACTGACTCACGTTTTAGATTACACTCTGAAGACAATCTCTAATGTCCTGATAGATGAACTCATAAGCCCTGGCAACATTCAACATAGTGAGTCACAGAGAAAGTAAAATATGCACCTTCCCCTCATCCTATATATCCTAAATGGTTAATTTATGTAATTATCTCTTTCTCTCAAGTCATTCGTAAATACCCGAATAGGAGGTATCAAAGATAATTTTCTCGCCTTCTGCCGGATAATTCTTACACATTAATTGAACTTTTTTAAATTTCGTTGTTTTAATTTATTTGAATTTAAATTGTGAAAGTCTTAAATGGCCACAAAGGTGTCGCTACTCATGTCTTTATTTTCCACCACTTAATGGCATTGGAAGAAATAGCGCTTGTAAACAAACGCCTTATAGGCCAGGTAATGAGTTGAAAAAGTCAAAAAGAAATGTGAAAAGGTTGGGTGTAGTTTTATCGAGTAAAATACGAAAATCAAAAGACCCTTCACGTCCTTTGAAGGATCGTAGAGTTGGTCGATTGTTTGAAGTAAGCCCTTATAGTGTGAAATTTGCTATTTTTTAGCTTTTTATATCTTGTGACTCATATATTGATCCTAGACACAAGAGCGAGTTACTGGTATTAATAAAACCAATAAAATGAGATGTCCCATGTAAAAAATCCGTTGATTAGTTATTTCAAAAAACTTAAAAACCAATTTTGTTTTCTTGCAATGCGAGTAGTTATAGCAAAAAGCAACTCTTTATGGTTGCAAAAGGAAGCTCTCGTAATTACAAAAACTATGATATTCCGATGCGCTCTGTTCGTTCATTAGTTGCTAAAATACGTTTATTTACTAACCCCGACATTTTTTGTTAACAATTGTATCATTCCAAAATTGTCGTAAGGTCACAAACCAAGGTGGAAATTATTCTGAAAACTCTCTAGTATATCCACTTTTAATTTGTAAAGGATCTGTAGATAATATCTTCCCTATTTTTAATATTTAGAAAAAGGTATTTCGGTAAAAGATTTTTCGGTAAATTCAAGCTGGACCCACCACTATTACTCGTGAGAATTTCTAATTCTAACAGTTTAAAGTCTGGCATAAACGTGAATCAGAGAGCATTATGTTTGAAACCAATAAAAATATTCTAATGTGTGTGACAGGGTTATGCACAAAACAACTAATAACTGTTTTGAGTGCAATGAGTACGCGAACATTAATACAACACGAGCGACATGAAGATAAAAGAACCCACCGTTATAATACACCCTTGTGTATAAGTTTCCCCGCATTTTAACGAATTTTAATGCCGTAGTATTCGTGGACAATTGGTAGAAAAATTAGTCGACACGATTGAATTTTTCAAAACGATGTAATGTCCAAATTAAGAATGCGTTAGGCAAGATTTTGCGAAATAATTTAAAAGACAATTGTGCTTAAGTTGTTACTTGACAGCTACTATCATTTGTTTCCATATTTAAATATTATTTACTTCCATTTCGCGGAGGACCCATGTTACATCTTGTAAATTCACGAATTTATATATTATTATTTTTTCTCGTTTTTTATTTTGTCAGTTCACGAGGACTGATCGAGACGACGAAGAACGTTTTTTGACTGAAAAATTCAATGGTCTTCGGATTGAGGGAGGGAGGAAGAGAGGGGGTGACGGACGGATGGATCCAATGAACTTTGGTTTTTGACTCAAAAATCCAAACTCATTCTTTCTCAATAATTATAGATACATGATTTCTTTTGTTTTAAGAGGAGCATTTGCTTTATTCACTTCTTTCTTCATAAAGAGACTCTCATCGACACTCTTTCGCAGCTAATTCACGAGGAAAATATTCTTGAATAATATATTAATGAGCTCGCCGAACCATTTGGTATATTACTCTTAGTCACTATCAGATCCTAGAGCGATCGCTCACCATCCGTCTCAGTGCAATGATCTATTTTTTAACATTTAATAGACTTTGTTAGTAATGACTTCAGCTTGACATGCTTCCTTCTAAATTGACGTTAACAATAAATAGTACTTGTATATGGCACGAGGATTTCGTCAATTTGCGCCCATTTTCCCATTCAATTGCACGTCTCTCACCCCTCCCCCCTCAGAAACGTTCTGGATCCACCACTGCTGTGTCATTTCCACCTAGAATTCCACTTTTACCTCCTTAGAGCAGAGGAATGAACGAAGTTACATAAAGAATAAACTAGTCGGTGTATTGATAAAATATATAAAAGCGTATCTCGCACTACGACAAAGTTCATAACCTCTTCGTTGGTTCATCTGTCATATGTTGCTATGTATTTTTAATACGCAAATGCGCTGAGCCGACAGTTGTAAATAAAGTTTCAGCTTCAGCAAATGTTTTTGCGTTTTTTGATGAAATCTTTTATAGTGGAGACATATAATACGACATATCTGTTTTTCCAAGTTAGCTTTTTTAGAAATATGAAATTATTAGTTTCACGAAGACGATAAATGAGTCTTGCCAATTTCAAAGAGTGGTTCTATGATTACTTTCCAGATCTGGATCCACACCTTGTCAATTTGGTTGCATACCTTTGCATGCGAGATTGCCATGTTGAGTCCTAAGGGTTGGATGAGGCATTTCTTGAAATTCGATCTAAGCTATTAGTAAATGAGTCATTTGAAATTAGTTATTAGTTTAGTAAGTCTCAGATAATATTATATATTAATAAATTCGTGTATTGTACTGCCTGGGATCACTCGCAGTTTGTAACTAGTAATTTTTTATTTTTGTTACAGTTTATTTTGACGGGCGAGTTCTTCTTACTAAGATTCAGAATACCCTTTGAATTGAAATAATTCTTGTAATTTTCTCACTTTCAAATAGGGGTTAACGAGTGAATAGATAAATATATTTTGGAGTAATAGGTAAAGAAGGTCCCGGAGTCCTAATGAAGTGTATCATTTTTCGTCTTTAATGTCGCCATTCAATAAAGCTGGTTTTCCGGACAAAGTTTTCCATTCCAATTTCTCCACAAAATTCTAATTAGAAGTTTCATTGAGATGTAATATTTATAAAAAAATATGTTTGAGTATTGTATTAACTTGGGAAAAATATTCATCAAAATATTTCTTTGAATGTATGAATTATTTCGATGTTTTCTTCTGAATAGTTCAAGTATTAGATGGGATGAATATTATGGATCTACAAAAAGATGAACATTCGTTGTTCTTATTACAATAAAATTATTTTTAAATAATTTTTATCACCGTGACACGTACCTCTGTGCGTAATTTATCTGGCATGCACAATAATTTGCGAGTAAATAATTAATTTACAGAAAAGATATCTATTTGATACCCTGCGTGAGTGCTTGGAACATTCGCCTCTCCGAAACAATCCGAGGCACCATTTCTTTTGATCAAACAAATTGAGAAAAAAATCATGACCTGACGGGATAACAGAAGTAAACTGTGAAGGTAATTTGATATACTAAAATATTCGATGATATTGAGATAACGTATGACTATTATTTGATCGACAATGGATATTTTTCAATGACAAGAGCTCTGTACCTATAATAAAAAAATATATTTTCATGCTTGTAGCAATTAGTACAATTATATATGATGTACGTAGTTTTTTTCTTCTTAGAAACGATATGTTATGTAAACATTGAAGGTATGAAATTTTTTTAAATAGTATAATTAAATATTCGAACAAAATCAGAATTACACAGTTGCAAATGCAAAGATCTCTCCTTAACTGGACACATTTGTCATTAACGTAGCCTGGTATCATTTTGTAACTAAGTCTTGAATTCTCTTCAAGATGTGAAAGCTTAATATTCAATCAACTGTAACAAAAACTACTTTTGAATTCTTTGTTTAGTGCTTGTTCGAAATGTCATCGCAAAAATTTTGTTTCGTCGATACTTTATTCAGTTGTATTATACATTAATGTTATGAGCTAGACTTACCATAATGAGCAAGCGAACTGTTGAGTAACTAAAATTCCAGTAGAGATTTCATGTTAATCCACACGAGTGTCAAACCTACGTAAGATTTCTAGCTACGTTTATTGCAATCATTACGAAATTTGTAGCGGATCTACACACACTGGGGAGGATCCAGCAAGTGATCTTGGTACGTCTTCCGCCGATTCACCCGTTTTATTAATGGTGGAAATAATATACATCTACGGCAACGGAAGTAAATATAAATAAATAAATTTATTGTCAAAAAACAGTACAAACTGCGTATGACCACGTGGAGGGAAAAAAACTAATTTACTCTCCGGAAGCAAGCAAGGGACCATCCCATCAATTCCGATCAAGGGCCCTAAGGCAGAGGCGGATTCAAAAAATTCAGCAAAAATTCCTAGATAAGATAAAAAGTTAGCTGCGAGTTATAATACTAATAGAATGTCAATATGTTTGTAATTTTAAGCAAAAAATTACATGTACAAGTTATTATCGAACTATAGATTATTCTGAGTATAGTGTTTAAAAATCATAAGAATTGAAATAACACTAAATTCACGATTTATTGTTACAATAAACACGCCCCTAGACAAAGCCTAGAGAACCTGTATGATAAATCCGCCTCTACCAGAAGGAAAAACGGAGAAAAACCCGGGCCAGGATGGGGCTACAGAATTTATGTACACAAACGTGCCAATGTTGAGTACACATAAAACTAAATTAATATGAGCCATAAGTATTTATTTTGTTTTCAGTTTTGTACTTGCATTTGCTTGGTTCTTTTGAAATGCACTTCCGTATACAATTACATTACGCTGCATATAAAAATCCTTTACCATACGGGAATAAATGCAATGGAAAGGATAAGTAGTGACACATAATGTAAATCCCAGTAATGTTACCTAGGAACGGTGTTATACATATTGTAAATCAAACGGGAAAAAATATTTGAGTTGAACGCGCTCCTTTATGTATTTTGCAAAGTCAAGTCAAATTCCTGAGGAGGGGAGGGAGGTGATCGCTCCCATCAGTTGCTGATCCACTGTACACACAGAGAAAGTTTCACTTAGGTTCAAAGTTTAACGCTGAATTATCATAAGCATATTAAGATTCTAACTCCAACACATTAAAATTAAGATATCTTTCAAGACGTCTCGGTGGATTAAGGGTGAGCGTGCTGGCTTCATGACAACGAACAACGAACCCCAAACGGGATATTTGCTATTCATTTTCTTCTACACAATGACCATTTTCCCACTTATCTTACTAATGTTTCCTTTCAAATCTGATCATTTTTCAGGTAGATTTCGTTCCTTTCTACCCTAGCCTAACACTCTTGGTCAAAGCAAGATATGCAATGAGATTGGCTGGACAACTTTAAACGAGCTTTTGCAATGCGTGATTCAGTTAAAATTATCTCCAGTTGTTTAAAGCGCATAAAGTATGTTTAAGAGATTATAACATCTACAGTTAATACCATGCTAAGTATTTTTTTTTTAATTCAATACTGTTCATCAAGCTAAAGGAACATTTTAACAGAAATCTTTTAAATGCGTTAAATACATTGTAATTAGAATTAATCAATATGATTACTTAATCTTCACACTGGTGGAAAATTATTGACAATTATTTCCGAGTGAGATAGAAAATAAAGCATAGAAAAGTTGAAGATGTACCATGACAGGTGAATCTGCTTGGTATTTCACAATATGAAATGATTAACTTATGAACAATTGAAGATGTAAACCAAAACTACCCCCTCCTACACTCATATTACCATGAAATGTTCTACGGGTAATTATAAGGCTATTTGTTTATAAAAATGGGAAGTTTTTGTTACATTCGTCTATAATTTACTTGATGTATCCGGAATTAATCGCAAATAAAGAAAAAAGTATTTTTGTAGCATCGTTCTAACCGACATCTTTAGTAATGTCAGAAGTTTCGACCGTACTAAACAAATGCATCCACGTATTTAGATGGAAGTAGGATCCTAACAAACTAAAGATCGGAAATTTTTGTTCATATTGTTCATATGGACCAAGTGTTTTTTCTGCCACATTTTACTTGATAATAGTTCATTTCTTTATTTATGCAAAAGACTGGCTCTTCGTATTAGAATAAAATATAAATATTCAACAAAAAAATAAAGAACTAAAATGTTTCAGTATTTGAAAGTAAATGTTTAAAAATATTGCGTTTCATTTTTAAAGGTTAATTTATTAGAAATTTAAAAAATGTGACATTTCTATGCCTTACGAATTCAGATTACTGAGAGAAATCTTTCCTTCTAGCGCTTGTATAACCTTGATCAAATTGAAATGATAAAAATTAGGTTATTTATTATGCAAGTGCCTCCTTTATTCGGTTTCTTAATTGAGTATTTTAACTCACTTCAGTACTGCAATTCATCCCAGTAGCACGAATGAAATTATTTGATGTATAGCGACAACTATTGAAGATTTTAAAATGAGGAAAAGACTTTTTGCGGTAAAAATCGGGGATTGTTTCTATAGCAACATTACGACGAAAATAATAGCAACACATTTTCATAGACATTTTATACTAAAACTCAAGCCATGGTCGAAATGTAATATTTATATGCTAATTTCTTGATCATATGAAAAAAAATTGTTTGTGATTTCAAAAGGCAAAGGATATTCATTTCAGTTCTAAGAAGAACATAATAAATGAATAAATGATTGGGGAGTGGTTGATTCATTTCAAATTTTAAATGTATAACATTATCAAAAAATTAATGCGGCTCGAAAGCAATGTAAAAATATTTTTCTTCCTTTTTTTTCGCATCTGGCAACGTTGCGTTTTCCATCTCTGAAGTGTCTGAGATGGCGCGCACAGGCTCGCTGGCTAACATAAACAAAAAGTGCTCGGCGTTGCCATATCGAGCAGAAATAGATTCTGCTTCAGGTTTTTCGTCCGTAAGATTATGGTGAGAGAGAAAGAGAATGCACGGCACGGCGGGGAGATAAAATGTAGACACAATAAAAAAAATTCGTCATTTAAGCAAATTGAAGTGAAATAATACCATACAATATTGTTAAATTCTTAATTTGTTACTTACTGGAACGTAAAATTGAACGCATTAACTATTTTTTATTACAAAATAATGAATGTTTACTGACTAAAATAACAAAGCATTCCAAATTTTCTGTAGATTAAAACAACATATAATTCATGTAATTTTATTACTCCTTTGTAATGATCTCTAAGATTTTAGCATCATATAGTAAGAGTAAAATAACACATTTCCTTACTTAACTTACATTTATTTTCTAACTACCACAACGCTTTTCCAAGTAACACATTTAATAATTTTAAAGTACTTTCCTTATCCCTTGTTCTGCAATACGAAGTTCGGGAATCAAATATAATAACACCGAAATTGAAACTGCTTCTCCTTCTTATAGGGAGTGACAGTTTTTAAGCACACGAGAAAAGTGTGATATTGATTAACAGGCTTTTCAGTGTTTGATGCGAGGGAGCTCCGGGGTTCCTTTGAGCAGGGAATGTAAATATGGCAACGCTGAGAGATATATGAGAGCGAGTCTCTGACTTTGAACATGAGGTCGGTTGTCTCCAACACGGATTCGAGCTAGTGCAGGCCCGTGCTATCCGCGCCGCGGAGCAAAAAGTGCGGTTGATACCCTTCGAAGTAAGTGTCGGCTTTGCCTCGGCATAGATGGCTCTGGCATTTGTGCATGAAATTTTGATTTTCACGCTATCCATCGGCAAAGTGACCGGCGTTTGTATTTGGTCAAGAATATTATAGATCTGGTGAGTTATTTATGTTCGCTCCGAGAAAAGAATTTGTATTTTCATCTCTTGTCACAGTGATACCGGTGACATAGTGTATGTGCGCGACAATTCTTCAAATTTTTGTATTTATTTCTTGATATTAGTATCTATGATTAGTTTTTTAGTGAGTATTGCGATAGTGATGTGTATGATAGTGAATTTTTGCCGGTTGTGATGGTATGATGGTTTATGCGTGTTTGAACAGGATAACAGAGACTGACGTTTTGCGGAGAGAAAAGAAAAATGTGTTGCTACTTAATTAATGTGGAAAATAGTTTATATGAACTCTTTTTGTTATATTGTATTAAGTTGTTTATTTAATTTACAGGTGTTTAAAATACTACATGGGACAAGAAGTGTTGAGACTTGCCATGGTAGCAGGATAATTTTGTAGTTATTTTTGTCAGTGATGAACTGCTGCCATGGCTATTAATTTTTCAGCATCATTTGCAGCTTGCCTTGCGGCAGGTCTCAAAGTTCCTCGGCAGTTTATGTACTGTATTGCTCAGGGTAAGTGAAATACCTTTTTTCCCGCTAAGAATAAAGTGGTTCTGTTCAAATATTTAATTGTATCCAAGACCTGCATGTATGTCTTAAGATATTACTGAGTATTGCAGTTATTTTAATTTAAATTATTCAGTATGTTTGGACTGAAATGTGTATTTTCATCTAGTAAAATATATTTCTCTCTCAAATGTCATTTCGTAGTTATAAATTTAAGTGAATTTAATCCATCATTAGTGTCATATATACTGTCATTTCAGACACCGGAACTCCATATGTACTGTATAAAGATGGTATGGATCGTCCACAAGGACAGCATGCCCAGTGGGGACCAGGAGCTCCCCAGGAAGGCAATTACCCTCAGGTGCCGTCAGCATCAGGCAGTCCTCAGCAACCTTGTGGTCCTGGAGGAGAA
The DNA here is from genome assembly GCA_002313205.1 of Laupala kohalensis. NCBI lineage: Eukaryota > Metazoa > Arthropoda > Insecta > Orthoptera > Trigonidiidae > Laupala > Laupala kohalensis. The sequence continues at coordinate 12,185 of NNCF01144660.1, read as the reverse complement.
CCCGATGCTTCTCAAGGAATCCCTGTCCGAGAACAACAGCAGCAGAGTACCATGACCTCACCTGTACCTTCTCCTTACACCCCATCCCAAGCAACCCCACAAGAGCAGCAGCAACCTCCTCCTCCACAACCCCCTTCTCAACCACCTCCACCACCACCTCAACCCCCTCAGTCGCAACAGCCTCCTCAACCGTCCCCTGCTCAGCCACCTGGCCAACCGCCTCCGACTCATTCGGGAGACGAAGACCCGGCTTCGCAGCAAGTGCAACAACAGTTACCTCAGCAACAAGTGCAAGTTCAGCAAGTGCAACAGCAGCCGCAGCCATCCCCTGGGCAACAGACTCAACCGCAGCAACCACCCCCTCCTCAGAGTGTTAGTGAAGTGGAGCAGCAGCAGCAGCAGCAACAGCAACGCCCTCCAACTCAGTGTTTTCCAGCAGTCCCTACGCAACCAGACATGCAACAACAAGCAGCGTACGCTGCTCAACATTATTTTAAAGATGCTCGTGCACATCACACTACAGCAATGCCAACTCATATGCTAACTCATGGAGGGTTTACTGCCTTGCATTATCTGAAGCAACCCGGTGTAATGTTAACGTCTTTGGGCCCTATGGGTACTGGTGACGGTAGTGGTCAGTTAGGAGACGGGAGTGGGAGTGGACATCCGTATGTTACGGGTGGCACGATGCAGGACATGCGTGCTGCAACTTTGCCTGATATTATCCAACAACAACAGCAAGCACAAGCTGCAGGTGGGAAGATAGGAAAAGGTGCGAATGGTGAGCTGAGGTTGTTCAAGTGCTTAACCTGTGGAAAAGACTTCAAACAGAAGTCAACGTTATTGCAGCACGAACGTATTCATACAGATAGTCGCCCGTACGGCTGCCCAGAATGCGGAAAGAGGTTTCGCCAGCAATCGCACTTGACGCAGCATCTTCGAATCCATGCCAACGAGAAGCCTTATGCTTGTGTGTACTGCGAGCGCACATTTCGACAGCGTGCCATCCTGAACCAGCATCTACGCATCCACTCGGGTGAGAAGCCTTACCAATGCCCTGAGTGTGGGAAGCACTTCCGCCAGAAGGCCATCCTCAACCAGCACGTCCGCACACACCAAGGCGAGCGCCCTCCTCCTTTCTCTCTGCCAGTCAACTACAGCGTTGGGAGTTGTAAAGTTGACACAAAGTTGGCCGTGCTCTTAACAATCTGTAGTAATCAGAATCTCCTTCGTTTGCTGGGCCACTCGATGCCTCAACAGCCAGAGTAAATGTAATTAAGACTGTACTGTGGCTTTCCATTTGGCTGTTCTTTAGTGTTAGGTTTTGATTACCTTTAACAAATTCAGATTTTATCTATTACTTGTTGACGAGTGTTGTATGGGTTTATTATTAAAAAAAATTTAGTGCTGTCACTTTTATATTTTTCTACTTATCTTAATCTAGTAATAAGAGAAACAGTAATAAATTTCTCATCCCTTTTAGTTTATTTTACTAACATGTGATTATTGCACTGTTATACTGAAGATAGTCTATATGGCGTGTTTTGTGTGTATTGATTTATTTTTACAGACGTGAGCCCACATCTGGTGTTCAAGAATGGCATGACCCCAACACTTTGGCCACAGGATGTACCTTATCCCCCTGAAGCAGAGAAGGATGATGGTGCCTCTACGTTTGGAGGTGGTGAGGATGGTGCCACTCAGCAGGCAGACCAGGCTAGGGGTAATGGCCAGTGCTTTTCTCCTGACAGTGCTACCAGCCTTCCACAGTATCCAGCATACTTTAAAGACTCCAAGGGTATGAACCATTCAGTGTTTGGTGGTGGAGGTAATTTTGGACCTTTGCAATACTTAAAGCAGGGTCAAGGAAAGGGTGGGTGCTTGCCTGATGTGATTCAACATGGCCGAAGTGCAGGAATGCCTTTGTATGTGAGATGTCCTATTTGCCAGAAAGAATTCAAGCAAAAATCGACTCTCCTACAACATGGTTGTATACACATTGAATCTCGCCCTTATCCTTGCCCAGAATGTGGTAAAAGGTTCAGACAGCAATCTCATTTAACACAGCACCTCCGCATTCATACAAATGAGAAGCCATATGGATGTGTTTACTGTGGTAGAAATTTCAGACAGCGTACAATACTCAATCAACATTTAAGAATTCACACCGGTGAGAAGCCATATAAATGTGGACAGTGTGGAAAAGACTTCCGTCAAAAGGCGATTCTGGATCAGCACACCCGTACTCATCAAGGAGACAGACCTTTCTGCTGTCCTATGCCAAACTGTCGGCGAAGGTTTGCTACGGAACCTGAAGTGAAGAAGCACATAGACAACCATATGAATCCACATGCTGCCAAGTCTCGTAGGAATACTGCTACGACTGTGGTGGAAACAAAGCATATTCCCAGCACTCCTATTACTGCTGATCGGGGGCCAACTCTCCTTACTCGAAGTATACCTCCCACTGCTGTTGTGAAACCAGAACTTTACTTCCCACAATGTTACGCTCATACATTTAATCATCAACCTCCGGGACCTGCTTCGCAGTTCTCTAATACTACAAACACTTCAAATACTCCCGAATTCAAACCATCTCCCTCCTCCCTCCCGACACAGTGACTACTTGCTTTGTTTTAAAGGTTGTATTTTCACACACCATTATTACAATTAGATGGACCTCGGTAAGAAGCTGGTCATAGACTGGCTGAATAGAATGTGATAGGTATAATTTGCCAAGATTTTAAATCATCATTGTATTGTAAATACTTAGTGGTACAACAATTTTCTCTTGAAGTTATAGCTATGCTATACTCCTTTATCTTCGTATGTATATCTGTAGAGTTAATTCATACTTACTGTATGAGTATTTTAACTGTGTGTTCAAGTTATCGGTTCAGATAGGCTATCTCTTCTTCAATACTTAACTGGAACCATTTTGATAATTGATCATTCTACTCTCTTCTTTAAAGAAATAAGTTATTTAGTCCTTTTTTCCCTCCCTAATATTTACTCTGAAGGCATTGTGATGTACAACAATTCTTGTACTAGTGTCTAGTCATGGTGCACCCTTTGCCCCCATAGATTTTTAATTTTCAAAATTAATTTCCTGGAACAAATTACATTTGATTGCTAGATATTTGAAAGCTTTGAATCTCAATTTATATGCTTGTTTAATAATTTAAAGCGAAGCTGTTTTAAAAAGCTATTAACGAAATGTAAACACAATCTTTCTTCTAAACTTGAGTAAGCATGAAGTCATTGGAGGGAAGTAACATGCTTACAATTTGTCTTCCTGGACAAACACTACAAGATCTCTTGTGGTCTTCGAGAAGAATCATGATTATGCTTTAAGCTGAAAAGAAACCATTAGATAATTTTTTCTCACAGATTTGTTTAAGTAATTTGCTGAAAAATATGTGTGTTGATGATGGAGATGGTCTACCTGATCTGAAGTACTTTGTATATCACATTTAGGAATGAATGTTTTTTACAGATTTTAATTATAATACAAGCCATAGTCCAGGAAGTAACAATTAATTCAGCTTTTTGAGTATTTGTAGATAAAAACTTGTTTGAGTTCAAATTCTTTTTTTAATAACTGAGGGAGTTATCATCTGTCTGCACTTCATAAAATGGAAATTAGGCTTTATTTTATTAATCTAGCCTTGCTTACTAAGAATTTTTTCCCAGGATTCAACCATAAGTACAAAGTATTTGAAATTAAAACTGATTCAATGCCATGACCAAAGTATTGGAAAGTTGAACTGCGTACTGGGAAAGCCATTAATGTTTCATCTATTCTGTTTCCATTTCTTGCTACTTGTTTTTTCCAAGGGAATGCAAATGACATAATATGAAAACTTTTTATCTCGTATTANTTTTTTTTTTTTTTTTTTTTTTTTTTTTGCAATTCTTTAGAATATTCTATTTTCTAAACCATTTTTGTTGCTTTTTATATTTTTCTTGTGATTGTCCTGGAGTATGGTGTGTATGCATGATTGCTTTTTATATGATAATACAAGGATATTTCGATAAAGAAGATACAGCTCAGAAAGATGCCAAATAATTTCTGAAAAATGTCTGGAACATACGATTAATTTTACTATAAAAATTTAAGTTCATTTGAACTGTTCTGTATTTTAACACAGTTGCATCATCAATATCATCTTCAACTAAAAGTACTTTTTGATAAGTATTTGTTTCCTTTTTCTTGATCCTCTTACTGAGAAGGAAGTTGGGGAAGTAGTGTGAAATAAATTGATCTCATTCATAATGATTTAACAAATTAACTTTTGAATATTATTTATATAAAATATATTTATGTAAATACTTATTAAATATTTATGCATTATGGAATGAATTATGAGGAAAGACATTTGTCTTTGATTATTTGAAACGTACCTGTTCCACGCATAGTTTCTTGGAGGCTTCAAGATTCTTCTTTGCGGGTTGTTATTAGTTTGTTTTTGAATAATGAGGAACATGTGATCAAGAAAACAAATGGTACTAAATTTGGTAAAATTATTTCCCTACATAGTGAAAAGAAAAAAGTTAGTGGGAGGGATCGCCATTTGAGATGAGAGTGTGGAGGAAGTAAACAAGATAGAACGGAATTTTTTATTGATTGACAGATCAAATACCTTCTTCCCGGACTTAAATTTTGAANTAAGAGACAGAAACTTACCTGTTCCACGCATAGTTTCTTGGAGGCTTCAAGATTCTTCTTTGCGGGTTGTTATTAGTTTGTTTTTGAATCTTGAGGAACATGTGATCAAGAAAACAAATGGTACTAAATTTGGTAAAATTATTTCCCTACATAGTGAAAAGAAAAAAGTTAATGGGAGGGATCGCCATTTGAGATGAGAGTGTGGAGGAAGTAAACAAGATAGAATGGAATTTTTTATTGATTGATAGATCAAATACCTTCTTCCCGGACTTAAATTTTGAAAAGAGAGCAAACTAATGTCTGGTATTGAACTTTGTTTTTTGATTATTAGATCTACTAGTTCTTATGTTACTACAATATTTCAATCTATAAAAATTTAATATGTGATATTTTCAAGAAGCTTTTTTGAAAAGACCACATAAGTTTTCTTGACCCAGGCCATGGAAATATTTTTGAAATCTTGTTCCCTTTCTAAAACACTGCACTCATTTGCATTGCATCAGAAATCTTAAAGACAGACTACTGCAAATCAATGAGACTTGTTCAGAAATAAACCACATCTACTTTCACTGATGAATTGTACGTTAAATTATTTTGGCATCTTATTCTTATTCATTTTGACAGTGACCTATGTTGACTCTGTACTTTCTTTATTGAAATGAACTTAATTATCATCTAATATATTTGATTTCAGTGCTATAGTATCAAAACTTGATTGTTGGACTGATTGATATTTCAAACAATAATTTTATACGAGAGGCTTTTAAGGGAAGTAGCTTATGAGCATGAAATTACTCAAGTAGGTATTTAACATGTATTTATTTATCAAATATTTCTGTGGCTTGAAAAAAGATATTCATGTGTGCTGCATATGTAATTTCTTTCCTAATACATTTATGGTAATTTTGTACTTCTTAAATAGGAGTTAAATTGTTTAATAACTTTTTGCTTGCATATGCTACTCTCCCTTTTCTAAGAATACTGAAGAAGTCTCATGTGGTTACTAAAGGAGGAATGTACCATTGTGTTTAGTAATAGTGATGCGTAAATCACTCATACATACGTAATTTAATTTTGTTTAGAATGGCTCCTGTATATTGTTACTTATGATGAGCAATGGCCGTACAGGGTTCTGGTTTTTAACAGAATGTTGGTTGAATGATATTTACTGTTAATGTGTACAGTTTTGTCAAAGTGTGATGTTGAATATTATTTTAGTAAGTTTTTGCAATTTTAAACATATATCAGAATGTGTATTTTATGTTTTATGTAAATATCTGTAAGAGTTGTAGTGCTAAATTTTCTTGGTATTTCCTGACAACAGAACCACATGAATGGCAAGCAGAATGTGCATCATGTAAATTATTGCATTTCAAATTCATTCTTTCCGTGTTGAGCTCACACACACCGTTAAGGAGCAACAATATTTGTTTTTCTCCTATTTGTATTGTTAGTGTGGTTTTGTTACACTAAACTTGGCAGCCACATAGTTTGAGAAGTTAATCTGACAGTTCAATATTTATATATTTTTCCCCTATTTTCGTGTGTGCCACATCTCATGTAAAAGGCATAAGGTTGTTATCACTGCTTGTATTCATTCTCACCTGTTTCATTCATTTGTGTATAGTTCTGTTATAAATGGGGAGCTTTGGTGCTTTATTGCAGCAAAATTTATTTTTAGAATATCTAGATTTTGTTATGACGTGGTGTTGTTATATCCATAGTTTTATCTTTTCTTCCTTTTTAAAATTATTGAAATTCATTCAAAATGAATAGATTTAGTGCAATATATTTGTAAATTTTAAATATTTTCCTACATCTTATCTTATTCTATCAAAAATGTACTCTTCTTAGAACTGTGCAATAGTTTTCTGGTGCTCACTAGTAATTCTTTAAAATTGCAATTATTTTATCAGAAATATGCGGGTTTGCTTTTTGTAATGGTGTGAAATTTGCAGACTTTTTTTTCTTCTTCAGATAAATTGGATTTATTAAATCTTTAATTTCTAGATTAATTTCAGCATATTCTTTATAGAATTCTGTATTTTGTCTATTTTTATTAAATAATTATCTTTTTTTGACCATTTTTAGTTCACCTGTTTTAATTTATACACATTATACACTTTGTGAACTATTTATGTCCATAATTTGTATAATATGTATGAAATTGAAGCAGGTCTTCTATGAATGGTCCAAATTAATGATAATTATTTTCAATCCTTAATTCACATTGGGGATTGATTTATCCCTTGATTGATCAATTTTGACAATTTGTTTTTAGCCTTTTTTGTCATGTTAAATTTAATTTGAATTGAATTAATATAAAATCAAATTTAAGTTATCTTAAGGTAGATATGTATATTCATCAATATCAGATTTTAGAAAATTGTTTTTGTTTATGCTATTTTCATCTAAATGGAGATTTCAAACTTGAATGAGAAATCAATCTTTCATCGAATCTCTTCTTTTCGATCTTTCTTTTCCTTGTTGCTAAGTTGTAGCTTCTTTGGTATATATGAATCAATCATGAATTTGAAATGTAGCATTCAGAATATGCAAATACATTTAGCTGTGCTTTGATTAATATTCTTTGGAAGAAATACAACCCCAATTAATTTCCTCTTTTATGAATGATACCAGGAATAGTGGTAGAAATGAAACATAACTACACTTTTACATTAGACCATTATTTGTTACGTTATGGTGCTCATTTATTTCTCAAGTAAAGAAAGTATTACTCAGCAAAGCAAATTGTTACCTAATTAGGTATGAGAGTTCTGCTTTTTTGTTGTCCTTGCATTGTACTGATGCATATACATGCTGTAGATGAATAATATTGATTTTTATGTATACGACACACAAGTTGTGATTATCATCCTTAACTGCAAATACTTGCCACTTGTTTGTATATTTTTATTTTAGTTATGTATTACTTTGTATTCTTTTATATTAGTTTTTAATGATCAGTGCATGTACCTGCTGTTCATGCAATTAAGTAGTGCAATTTTTAGAATTTTAATTTGACTCTTGGAATTGTTTTCTATTTTTGGGGAGAATTTAGTACAGACATGTCTGTCATTTCCAGTTCTCATTCAGTTTTCAGTGACAGTATCGCTAATAGTCATTGTTGTTGTACAACATATTTGGCTTTGCTGGGTAAGACATTGGCTGCGAATGTTTAGTGGGGAATGCCAGATTCCTTATGCCCTTATGTCAACTGAAATAAATAATGGTTTCAAGAGCTGTTAAGCAAATCGTTTACTGAATAGATTGTATTTCGGCTTAAGAAGTCATTTGCTTTTATTTAACTGACTGCTTGTTTCTTAATGAAGTTAACTCTAAACTTTTCATATAATTTAGAGTGATTGTGCGAGTGTTTTTAAAAATAATGTGAATAGAAGAGTGCTCATGACAATTTTTGTAAACATACTCCTCGACTAGAAGAGTTTGATGCTGTTGTAGGGGCAGCTCCCAGGTGTATATGGACTGATAGCTCTCTGTGATAGTTTCTGCCATAATACTAGGAAATTAAAGTAAAACTTCAATACATATTGGTGCTGACAGATTTATAGCTGTAAATAATTTGTATAGAAATAAGTCAATAAACGACACAAATTGTTCTAAATTTGTTTGTTAACGATATTTAGTAAGTATAGGTGGAGAAACTTCGTTATGTAACTGGTGATCTTGTGAAAGTGTCTGTTAGTTCAGAAACTTTGATGTATTTTAGTTTGGAAAATTGTCCCTTGTGGGTGGCAAATTTACTATCAGCATGATGGCAAGAATGCTTGTCAAGCTGATGTAATATTTGTGTTCGAGAATGGTATTTCTTCTTTGAACAGTTCCATAATCAAAATGATTTTTCATAAATAGTGAGGTCAAGTTCAACTTGACATATACTTAAATGTTTGTAAATGAAAAGTGTGAATGTGAGAGTGTGAGTATGATGCATATTTTTACTTGAAATTTATACTTATATATTGTCTTATTCATTGAGTGGTTTATAGATATTATAAATTATACCAGATTCTTACTCCTGGTTTGTTGTTGTAAATCTATTATTATGAAAACATATAATCAAAGAAATGTGAATACAACTGTATTGTTTAACAGATCTGTATATTGGCTTATGAATGTTATATACGTGGGCTTGGGAGCTGCCAATCCAACACTCGCATACAAATAAGAATGTTTTCTCCATTATTGTTCTCTTATGCTTCTTTTTAAGTCTCACAGTTTTTCTAGTGCTGCATTGTATGTTTAATTTTGAGGTGAATTATTGTAAGTGCCAAGATACTGTTTTATTGAACTTTTCTCATGTTTTATTTGAGCACATTATCATGAGAAATTCCTATAATTTAATGAAACATATGTGATGTTCATTATATTTTATACTATAAATTTGCGGACAGGAAACAATTTTCAACTGCTCTTTGCAATTCCGATGATTATACATGAAATCAATGGACTTGTTTCCTGTGAAATATGTATTGTACTTGCTTTGTGGCATCTGATGAAATCTAGTGGTCCTTATGAGAAAACCAACAAAATTATTAAGCAGCTAGAATACAATTGTGTATTATTTTTACAGGAATAGCTGCTGTCATGAAGATTACTGGAATAACAGGTTATTAAATTTTGATCTGAGATTTTTTTATTTGTTAATTTTTTATTCCTTTTATTTTTTAATATAATGGTTTAGATATTATATTAATTATTTGCCAGATAATTTATTGGAGCAATTTTCTTATTTTGCCTTGTAATTCCACTTCCCATTTTTGTGAGTTCCTAATCAATGTTATACTGTAAAAATATGCAGTTACACGAAGTTCCTGTCTGAGCAGAGATATCTGTGGAAGTGAGTACAGCTACCAATCGCAAGTCATTGTTTTAACCAAGGAAACCTTAGTCTAATTTGTAGAGGTAATAATTGGTAACCCTTTTCAATTCAACTGGGATGTATAGGAGAACTTAAAATATTGCATTTTTGCAATCTTTCCTTTTTTCCTTTTTTTTTTTTTTATTGTTTCACCCTCCTGTGGGTGAACATTAGGTATTACTTCCAGAGGAATTTGAAAATACATTTTGTAATATTGTTAATACATATGTTTTTTCTCATACTGGTGCCAACAGATAATTATCACTATAAATAGAATCATCTCAAGATTTAGAGTATCTGTATGTACAAATTATTAATTCATCTTTTAAGTTTTCGTTGTTGTTTTTTCCCTTAATTTTTTTGTTAAGCATTTTAGTGCTTCATTTTGGTGCTGACAAATAGAACAAATATTTGTATTATTCATTGCTAAAATTATGTTATCACATCAATTACGAAATGTGTAATTATGACAATCTCTAATTGCAGTGTCCATAAAACTTAAATCTTTAAAACGTACTCCCCCCAGAATGGTTTAAAAATTGTCTTTACCTGTTAAATGAACTTCATCATGCCCTAAGATTATACGAAATTGTCTCATCTTGCCATCAATTATTGTGAAAATAATTAGTGGAAAATAAATATAAATTTACTATTGATTGTTGAAAGCCAGTACACATATTACCTTCCCTGCCGACTATCCTTGTGTTATGGTCTTGTAGAGAGAAGAGGGGAAGGCGCATGGTGTTTTGTTGAGGTGGATGGGGTTGTCTTAAACCATCAATTCGCAACTAGTCTCCACTGGAAACAGGCAGTTAATTTATATTGCTGGACTTTCTGGGTGGTACTGCAATATGACTCTGGCCATGGAAGCCTTCGTGAATATCCATCCCATGAATTTCAAGATGGAAAACAACACAAAATTAGTTTTCCTCATCACCCTTTTTTAGACTTAAATGGAATTTTTTAACTTATAATAAAATTTTGTAGGTATGTAGTATCTCAAATCAACCATTTTATTGAAAATTTTCAATTAATGAACCGTACTCTTCTTCGGGTGTTTCTTTTTCTTTCTTTCTTTTTTTTCCCCCCTTAATTCGCCTGTAACTCTTAGAATTATATTGAACTGAGGGAATACGAAATAATTGTGCTATATTGCATTAGGCTAGAAGATCGGATGTGGGTAAAGGGTGGGAGCATAATTTAAAGAAAAATTCTTGTAAGCATGACTAGAAAGTGATCCACATTCTATTTTCAGCTATTTGCATGAAACTACGGTTCATCCTGCATAGACGGATAAGAGGCAAAACGTGACGGTCTCTGTGGTTCAGGTGGTAGCGTTCTAACCCAGATCATCCCGGGTTCATTTCTCATTGGGGCCGGAAAAAAATTGTAGCTTTGCACGTGAATGTCCCAGTTCATATAGCTGTGACTACTGAAAAGATAACCCTCCTTTCGCTATCCATCTCCTAGCATAAATAACTCTTATTACTAACAACACCTACTCACGTTTTTGGTTCCAGCTACTCGACCGACCTACTAACTCAACTCCTACCTCCTATCGCTCCATGTAGATAAGCTTCATAGCACGCTACATTTCCTATTACAAATAAAAAAAGATCTGCTGACACCCGGGCTGCCCGTCCTTTCCCGTGAATTATCTGTGAAAGCTCCGGCATAAGATCGGTGGCTACGTGTTCCTCTCCTCAAGTATGAAGTGTTCGTGTTCGCAGAGACCTTCCACCCCTTCTCTCCGACGCGTTGTCCCAAATTACCTACCTGGGAATAATAATTGACAATTTAAGAGCTATCAATTCGCCTATGTAATAAGCACATTTATTAGCAATTTAATGAATTTTCGAAAGCATGGAGGCCATTCTCTACAAAAATATAGAAAAATGGTGGCGTGCAGTACCCACCCCCGGATACAGCTTTCTGGACCAACTGATGCTCCATATAATTGTATATAAATATAATTAAAATATCAAAAACTATAATTGCAATTAGCAAACAATTAATACGCATGCAAAGCAACAGTAAAAAAATCAAAGAATAAACGCTCGCCTAACTTGTGTCGGTCTAGTAAAAATGATCATTGAGTGGCTCTCTGTTAACACCAAACGGCCATTTTAAGTGACCACCAATGGCCGTTCGAGATACCAGAGGCAACCCCTATGGCCATTTTTTACTAGAGGTAGCAATAAAGACCTCAATCGAGATTGTGTTGATCTAATTGACAAGTAATAACGTGATCCCCGTTCACTGAGTAAATTGCTAGATATTTGTTATGGTGGTAACGCACCGTCAAACGTATTCATCTTCGTTTACACGGTGGACGTGATCATTTTCTGAAACTCGACTCTAGGAGCTATTTACGGATTTGGCAGAAGAAAACGGGTGATAAGTCTAGGATGCGCAGTAAAAGTCAATCAAACGCAATAAGACATTTTGGAACGAGCATTTAAGTATGATCTGCAGATCAGTTTAATACAATACATTCTGTCTACATTTTTGACACATCATATCAATAATTTTCATTTCTGCGTACTTTCTCCTTTACCTTCAACATTCATACGCACCGCGTCTCCTTATCTACGTACATTATCATTTACGGGTGAGTGCATGGGCACGGATAGTAGA